>LD357592.1:14092-27367 GCA_001465055.1 Ptychodera flava
ATTCAGCTTATATAACGGACCTTAAAGGCAGTTCAAATATGAATATGATTGACAGTTCATGCAAATTACAGTAGAATGCGGCGAATGATAAGAGCTACATTGGTATACTTAGTTCCCATTCATAAAAATTAGGAGTGTGTAAGCGAAGAAAGGTTTACAGGTAAAGCAAACTAATTCCGATTCGATGTAAAGTCATCACGACTATTTTTTTAAATCTAGTTTACTAATCACGATTATAGTGACGTTGTCGCTGAGAATTCCATCGAAACTTACTTGTCGCGTTCACCCCTCGAATTTGCGATGCTGAGAAAGCAGCGTACAATCCTGTTTCGGTCATCTTGGTCAAATCATTTCACACAATAAGAAACACTTATATATAATAACTATATCAAATCACTTTATTTTACACAAACTCGCCTTTGATCAGACAATATTTTCATTCAGGACTTTGTTTTCTCTATTTCGAGAGACATAATATTCCGTTTGGCATTGATATATGACTTTCGCAGTGCTCTGAGTAGACACATAAATATTACAGATAGTTGCTGGCCGCCGCACATGTACCTGTTGGATAAAAAGGCGAATCGATATGTCATGAATACTCGGTCTAAGTTCAATATGAGTTAGTACTCCAAGGCTTTTGTACACTTGACCTACTTAAATTTGTGACCATGTACGGAACATCGGGTAGGGTTGGATACATTCCGCGAACTGGTTTCACTCACGACACAGTCAAGCATGATTTCTTTTTGAGTGCGCTCAGTAGTGTAGTCTATTTCCTTTCTTTGTAAAAATTTACTTTTTCTTGTCTAAATATTGCGAAAAACGCAAACCGTGTTTGTCACTGAGTACCTCCAAATATCTCTTGTACATCTTCTTTCTAACAAGATTATTTCCTGTGCGTGGTTTCTGCCCATGCCCGAGCCAGCTCTACCGAAAGGTTGTCACACATGGTGAGCAAAAACAAAACTCGCAGGCTTCGTCGTCACTCTCCTTCGTACCAGTGCTCTCTAAACTCTCTTTGACGCCATCGTTTTACATCACACAACGATCACTCGTTTCCACAGATTCGATGGCAGAAAGGGCACTCTCATCGGAGACGGTGTTTTGAGTTGTTTGCGACCGTAAACTTGGCAAGGGGCCCTGCTCCACTATCTCAATATTGTTCAACTGAAAAAATGTTTTCAGTGCTTTCTTCTCCTCTTGGTATTTTAAAGTATGATTTTGCAACAGGTCATGACATACTCGGGAAAACTTCACCGAAAACACTGGAAGCGTAAGTCGGAATTTACTCACTCCACGCGGTCTGACAAGACGTGAATGACATCTCTCGACCTAGTTGAGTGCCAAATAGTGTTGCATTTATGACAGAAGGTCAAACCATTTTTATGATCATAAAAGGGTGATATGTAGGATAATAATGGACTAAAATATTATAAATATCTTTCATATCTTCCTGGTGACCTCTTCCACAAACATGTATAAATTTTTGCGAATACTGAATTGGCTAGACCACTTTAGACAAAAATATAGTTATCCCGATTAAAGATTTTCTGCTGGGTAGTTTTGTGTGCCACGACTCCAAGGCATTGAACAAGGCTATTTTACTGCAAAGGACATACAGCCTACTTTTGTTTAAGTAATTTACGGATCTATGTTGCAACCGTTTGTACCGATCGCACCATCTATATGGACTAAGTTCGGACAAGTTTGATATCTGAGCTACAACTTGTGTCGTGCTAAATCTCTTCTTCTCTATAGTCTTATTGTGGTTCCTAATCGTAACTGAGGAGGAAACTTGTCATAGAAGAAAATCAGCAACAGCAATGTACTGACAGTTCTGCAAGAGAGACTCAACGTCGGACTTAGCCCTCAGATAGTGCCGAGCGCATGAGAGAAAGGAACTTGAAATGGAAATTTCAAAACACACAAAAATAACGCGGTAACTTTTACTAGCTCAGTAAAAAAGCTTCGTGCTTTTCCGATTACTATATATGTGTGTACTGTGTGTGTGTACTGTGTCTGTGTGTCGTCTGCTCTACGCATACCGTGTTGTTCGGTCGCGCACAGAATTGAAACATCTAAGTCGGTTACTGTGACCAACTCTTTTGGGTTGGAAGCAGTGGCCGACTGGTTTTGTGTGAGGCCTAGCAGTTAGGCGATGTTGCCGTGAGTGTGTGGGGGTTCGAATCCCGTTTAAGTTTTAGTATAATTTATATTACTAAAACGACGAAGAAGAAATGCGTGCTCTTTTCAACAAGGTGGGCAGAATAAAAAGTAACCTCGATCGAAAGGGAACAATGTTGATCATCGAAGCATTTGATACCGTCTTTATTTTTTCATAACGCATAACGGTGATTTTGAAAATACAATATGTCACGTCGTCAACCATCTTCAAGTTCAATGACATCGGAATTTCATTCCCGCACTAGATGATTGCTTTTAAATTGGAAGGTGACATGTTCATCTGTACAACTAAGTCACTACAACAACACCTAGATACCGTCATTTAACACTAGAGTGATTGCTTCTAAAATGATAATAGCAGAAGTTTGTTAAGTCGGTCATGTTTTGACATCAACATTGGCGTGTTCAAAGGAATTTCATTGAAAACGTTGGAAATCTTCCCAGTACACGGAAGAAGCACAGTTTTTAGTAAATGTAGGAGTAGCACACGGTTACTTTTCATCGGGACAGTTACCGAATCAATACTCAAAATTCTGCTAAGAATCTTGTATCGGAACAATAGGAGAGAAATCATTATATGAATTACAAAATCATACGTTAAAGTAGTCAGTGCGCTGTCAAATGAATCACAGGAGACAACTAAATTTATTTCATTGGAAACTGGAGGACTGCAGGACAGATTCCAAATTCTGACTAATGCTCGCCATTGCTGGCGAAAGACCGTAATATTTTCGGATGTGGTTTGCATCTTCTTTCATACACACAGAGTTATTCGTGTTGAAACTGTAAACATTAACAACGAGGAGGACTCGTGCGGCCAAAGGTATGACTTATTAGGCGTGACGCAGATACACAATTATCTTGAAGAGAAAGAGTGTGCATTGAAAAGTCATGTACATGATAACAATGAGAGTGTTCCAAAATACGTGAAGCAAGAACATCCAAATACAACAATAGTTAAGACTCTGGCATGTAACCAAAGAAATTGCAAGAGAAGCGAAAAAAGTGAGTCTGGACTTATATATAGTGAGGGCAAAACCTGGGACGCGGAGGTGGCAGACAAAGCAGCGTCGATAAAACCTCATATATACTGGGCAATGAAAGCACTTGACGGCAATGCAGAAACTCTGAGAAAGAGAATCACAAACATAACCCCACGTTACAAAGGAAACCACGACCACTGTCATTTAATTCGCCCTGAGAACAGATGCAAACAATCACCAAAGTAAGATAAATATCCTACTGCTGGGAAAATTCTACTAGCATTCCTTCATAGACGTCCCGTTAGTAAAGATGTAGAGAGTTACTGCTGTTGTCATGACACACACTAGAGTCTGTCAGCAGCAATGCTTTACTTCAATACCATGATAACGAATAGTGTGTGGCAGAGAATTGTATCAAATGAGAACGAATCTTGTCGTACTTGAAATCGATTGGAACGAAAGCGTCGATCGCCGTGCAATGTCGTTCCGATCGAAAGTCGATGTCAGTAATCCAAGGCGACGGTCCAACTTTCCTGTTCGAGTTCGCAAAACCTCCAGATTCAAATCTAACCTTTGGAGAAATTGGCTGCAGGTTCTTTACGAGAAATAGACAGCAAAAATCAGCACAAGTCTAGAATAGCGTGGATGATCGATCGTTCATGCGGCTAAAGTTCATTCTGTCTATTTATATAAAACACGTGCTCCTGATACAATGTGCCCTTAGCTTCAGGTAGTTTTTAAAACAGAATTGCATCAAATCGTGCCAGTTTTTCGGTTAAGCCCCGCCCACTTTTCTCGATAAAGTGCTACTGAGAGTAACCGGTTTAATTACTTGTAAGTTAACATTTAATTCTAGACCCTTTAAAGACATTGCCCTTAGAAAACCTACCAAGCTGTCTGCATGCTACAGTTGCATCATGAATATCCCAACCATCGTCGCACACTGAACCCCACACTCCATCATGGTAAACTTCTACCCTGCCTTCATAAGGTGTTGTACCGCCGACAAGTCGGGCTCCACCTGTGAAATTAAAATTAAAATGACAGAACAAATGTCAGTTTTGTCTATAAAACCTTTTCAATATGACATCAAATCAACTCAAGCAATCGTTATCATTCAAGGTAAGTCAATCACCAGGTACAAGAAACAAACAAACAAACAAACAAAACTACAACAACAAAACACAGATAAAAAATAGTCCAATCTCGATAAATGAGTGCAAACGCGCAGTCTTGAAAATGGAAAAAAGGATAAAACGCCTGGATTAGATTGTCTACCGTCTGAATTTTACCAAACTTTTTAGGAGTCTATTGGGGATTTTGTCTTCCTGTCAATCAACGCATGTCTTGACAAAGGAATGCTTGGTCAAAGCTAACGCACTCTTGTTCTGAGACTTTTGTATCAAAAGAATTAAAGAACAAATCTCGATAACTTGCGTCCAATCAGCCTGTTGAATACAGACTATAAAATTCTTGCTTTTACCCTCGTTTATAGAATGAAGAAAGTACTTCGTTAATCCTTCACCCTGGTCAAACTGCGTATATTCCTGGAAGGTATGTAGGACAAAATAGACGATTGGTGTACGACATCATTTATTATACTGACATTGAGGATTTACCGGCTGTAATTTTGTTTCTGGACTTTAGATGAGCTTGTGATACAGTAGAACATGCCTTTTTGTTCAAAGCACTTGAGAAATTTAATTTTGGGGATAATTTTATCAGTCATGTTAAGACCATAATCTATCTGCAGTGATTAACATGGGTATGGTGGTCGAGCTTCTTACCATTGCAATCCGTAATATTGATAATATCAACGACATTTTAAAAATCTCATAGTATAACATCGCTAGCTGTAGTTCATGGATTAAGGTAATATAATGTCCCTCGACAGAGAAAGACTTATTTGCTAAAACTTTCCACAATCAAACTCCATAATCTTACCAAATTAAGATTAAAAATCAGGGGTCACACTGCAAGAGTCAGTACAAGTGAGACAAATTACCTAAGGTTTTCCGATATTTGAAATTCAAAATTGCTGCAATCCCAGTGTTAACGCTATGGAAAAACTACAAACTTTTGACTTTCGAAAACCCAAGTCGGTAAAACATTTCTTTCATCAAGAGCTGTAAAATGAACGTACACTTGTAGTTGATCAGGAGAGAATTGATAGAATTTGAAAGCCCAAATTACTGTTCCCCAAGTGTGTTTTACCTTTAATACAGCACTGAGTGTTACATACAAAATATTTGGACATTATATGTCAGTATAACTATAGATGTGTTAGTACACTTGAATTTACGTATATGTATGCTAGTGTGCAAATATTTATAAATCAGTATTTATTAGCGAATGTACGTACACAAACACACACAAACGCGCACAGGGACATGATCGTTCCTATTGCAACCACTGCTTTATCGATGTGGCGTAAATAATATACGCAAACGATACTCACTTTGGCACAGAATAGATACATCCTGTCTAGGACTGTTGACTTGAGATGATTTACTGTTTGTACAATCAGTTATTTTGTTGCATGACGAATCCATTGTTGAAATTAGCCCCTCGCCATTTCCATAAAATGCCATAGGAAATATTACTGCCGCACCAAGAGGATAACCTTGAGAAAAATTGCAATATTACGATTCAGTTGCAGTTACTGATACCATTGTTAACTTAAGGTATGTTCATATTGACCAAACACTATTCTATCAGCATTGGTAAAATCAGTAACTCTAGACAATAGCGCTAGCGCTTGCATTGGGCGCTTTGTAATTGATGGTTTTGCCACATTCACTGCACTACTACATAATCAGTTGCTCTTCCAATGACCGTTTCATTGAGAGCAGAGCTACAGCTAATCCCTTGCAATAAAAATCTTGAATACGACATATGCGCAAGCCTGAAGGACCAAAGGTTGATATACCAGCTGTACTGTTCGTACTGTTTTTTCTGAAACTGTTGAACGCATTTATCAATGGATGCCTGTGTCGTTTCCTTCCTTACAAAGAAAATATTCCTTGACATTGAAGTAGCAAATCTCGATTAACAATTTGAAAAAATATACAACTTTCTCTTCAAGGTCGAGTTACTATAGACACTACTCCTTTCAGTCTGACAAGAATGCATGTACAAGGTACATTGGCGGCTGGAACGGGTCGCTAGTTCGACTACAGTGTCCCACTTATTAGGGGACTGGCACGTTTCTTCAGCCTGGGGGCCGGTGGATCCGCGAGGGGGTCACCATGCGTTTGAAATACTCAATAAGGCGGACAGTGTGTTTTTTAATTACAAAATGGAGTCATATATGCCTAAAGTACATAGTGCCAGCAACGAATTTCGTCATTCAGTTTTCGGCTTACACTTCAGGCGCGTAACTTGAATGCATAAGATACATATTTTCGGTTAGCCCTTCGGGCGCGTAGCTTTAATGTATCGGACATATATCAGAGATATCTGGATGTTTGCATATTGAAAGTTTGTTTGCAAAGCATCATACCAGCCACAAACTGCATCACTCAGTAGCATTAAACTTTATTATATGTGACATATATATCCGAGATATCCAGATGTTTGCAAATTTAAAGTCTCTCTTGCAAAGTGTACCAATTATTAGAAAATCTGCAGTTCAAATGAAAAGCATGACAAATTCCTGATTCTTTTCTGTTTTCTCCATGAGAGTGCAGTACAAGAAAGCAATGTGCACTAATATTTTGCAATACATTTAAGACAGTGACGTATTTTAGAAAGGGAAAAATGACAAGATATTTGTGCTCAATTTGATGCAACTATTTTCATTTTTGTCACAGGTGATCAGTACATTGGTAGTTTTTGATGACTAAAATGATAGTAAACAAAAGCTTTTTGTCATTATTAGCTGTGCCTTTTAGGTTTCAATGTTAAAAGAAAATGTCCTTTCAGACACTGCACACAACGGATATGGCTATAACCTATCAATGGATGGCTGGCAAGTATAAGCACCCGTGAAAGTTTTTGATTTACTGTTGTTCTCTCTTTGGTATTAATGATTGACATCTATTTATGGACAACAGTTCTGGACATCTGGTTATGAATAGATAGTGTGTAAAATGTTCGCAATTCATTCACCATAATGTATTCAAAACTGAAACTTAAAAATTCCATATTCTTATAGCTTAATACTTTGTACTGCACCGGATTATTTCTCTACAACTACCCCTACGCCTGGACTACTTGTTAACGCAAAGTCATAGATAGCATCGTTGCCAGTGCCATTTAGGTTACTGCTTTCTTTTGGCGGTAAGTAAAACTCTCAGCAGAGAGGACGCTCGCAATATGTTCTTCGAGGTCCCTTATTAACTTCGTCATCTGAACTGAAGTAGGCAATTACGTGATTTGCTGTGCAGGCGCTTACAAAAACGTTCTAACGATCCATTCCTCTAAGGTCCGAGTTCGATGAACATCAAGCTGCCTGACAAGATACCTTGGCAAGCAAATATGCAACTAGAATTTTTATCCAAAATAATGAAAGCAGAACTAAGGCGTCAAGTTTTGCTCAAGAGAACTGAAAAACAACAGAAACTAGATCGACCACAAGATTTGTAAATTATGTATACATTTGAGTGTTACCTGATTTTCAAAAATATGTAATCTTCTATCGTTTACTTGTTGAATTTGAAATCCGTCATTAAAGTTTTAATTCCTTTTAACTTATATATTTTTAAGTAAACTTAACCTATCTCCTTGCAAGCAGTATCTGCAAGAGAACGACTCCAGTCCCCTGTATAGAATGTCCTGTACTCCTCAAAGTTTCCATCTTCATCGAAGTACAATCTTTCTAGTCTGCCTCCATGAGGCAGCAATCCATCTGAAAGCCTTAGTGGCCCTGGAAATAGATAGGAATGAACTATAAATGTGACACAGCATGATTGATTTTCACTTATCGTTAATGTCGACACCACGGACGAACTGCACTGAGCAAAAAGCATAAATAATACAGACTACATACTCATTACAAGTACGTATATGCAGAGAATTAATGCTTGTTTTCGCTCATTCTATGATTACTATAAGACCAAGGTTTATTTGTCAATATGCGGTATGCTGTGTATGTAACTAGGGTTTCACCAAGATAAAAAAGAGATCCAGGGCTGAAGACACTTGTTGCTGTCAGATTATGATCAGCATTGTCAATGACACTGATTTCATCATAGGACCAGGATACTTCTACGGAGGGCCAATGGTCCACTTCTGCCTTTCGGCCGGCTGGGCATACTACAGTAGGAGACTCAGAGTCTGCAGTTTAGAGAAAGACATGAAGGTTTCCGATTTCTACAGCAATACGCTGTTTCCAAAAGATTAACATAATTTGAAAAAGTAAATAGCGTTTTAGAAAGTTTAAATATCATACGTCATAATTAACTTCAAGATTTACATTAACGGCAATATATAATCCAAAGTGCCATACCGACTGGTGCATGTTGATCTAATTTCAAACCTGAAAAAAACATTGTCAAACAATTGCTTTAGTTAATTTTATAATTTGCCCAGATGGAGGTTACCCGTATTCGATTTTACACAGGAACAGTACCAATCCGTGGCAAAACGTGTCGAACAGTTTTCCTTTAAACTAACATTAATATGTAAAATGGGATAAGGACACTTTTTCATGTTTTTCCTTAAAACGTTATTAAGTATATGAGCCCATTTTCATCACATAGCTACTCATTCAGAAAAAGTTTTAACAAAACAGGGGTACCCCTTTCACCAAACGGCAGGTCTAACTGCATTCATTCGTTTCATGGTGACTGCCTATATATTCCTTAAAGCACAAACACGTGGCACTTTGCCACGAATCAGAACCAGTACCAAAGACGATGCGATTGTTTATTCTCGAAACAGAGACTATAATAGTTTCAGTCTGAACAATTAGTAATTTTTTCCATCTAGTTTTCTGGTGACTATAATCTGCAATATTACCTAATTTTAGGATTACCAGATGAAATCAGTTGATCTGCAGACGAGTTACCTCCTTCATGCCAATTGCATTCATCAAGAACACTGGTTACAAGAGGTAAATTTAATGAGCACTATTGTTAACGTATGAAGAAATGACGGGTCTAGACAATGCGACCAGGAAGAGTAATGGCAAGTGGACCAGTGCTCCTCAGATTCCACGAGTGAAATCTCCACTTATTGCTATTGTCTATGACAAGAATTCCAGAAGGTTGATTTGACAGATCAGCAGATCTCATATAAAATTGGCGTGAAATCCAGCAGGTGTTGACACTGATGTACTATCTTTTATAACAAACTTAAGGCATTTCCTCAATACCTACCATAACATGGCCACCATCATCAACTTTGGTGTAAGTTGGCATTACGGGCATCAAATGGTGTTAAGAGCTCAAGTGGTCAAGAACTCATGAGGAATTTCTTTTCAAGGCATCCAGCAAGGGAGCAAAAGGGGCAGGCACATGCAAGCAGGGAACATCCTTAGACAATTCAGGTTGGGTTGGCCATCAGTTGGGGCATTATCCCGAAGGAGGCCGTTGATTTTTGATGTGAAGACATGCATATGAAGTATCCAGACACGGAGTTCCTCCTAATCGTACACACGAATCAATCTTTCAGTTTAAAGTTGCAAAAATAAGGCAAGTATGCTGGATTGCACATAAAGTATACAGTGCAGACTGTTGCCAGGATTGTTTATCAGGAACACTATCATTTTTTACATATCTACGTATATAGGAATTTTTTTTTAATGTGAATGAGTGTATAGCTGAGTGCAAAGGTGAGCAAGAAAGTACGATTGTATGAGTTGTATACACATGTGTGTATATAACTGATGAGAAAAAATTAGTCTGACACGTGTGTTCAAAGGTGTTCCTGGCCTCCACCATGTCCAGGGTATAATTTTGCGGTAAAAATAGCAGGGTGGCTTGATTGATTGGTTTCATCAATGTTTTTGCTACATCATAGTACAGACCAAGTGCGACAGAAGAGAACAACACCAGCCCTATTGCATTTCAACTGGGCAATGGTGCGACCTTGCAAAGACACATTGACAACCTAATCGAGATCATTAGACTGTTTGACAAGATCTCCTTCCAAACATAGGCAAACTGACAGAGTCTACCAAGATCTGGCAAGACAGTGGAAAAATGCCTTTAGCGCTGAAAAGAGTTTTGTAACCCTGCTTGCTTTCAAAAAGAAGATTGTGGACAAAAGCAGAGGGAGCAACTGGAGGGTGGATTTTGTCAATGTCGAGGAGTATGCGATTCACTGCGTTGTGACCGACAGGGCCACATATATGCAGTGAGCCAGACCTCCACTGTAGGGATGATGGCATTGTCTGCACCTCTCTGCAAGATTATCTGTAAAGTTTTCCCTGAAGGACACCAAAGACGTCTGCGAAACAGTGGTTTACAAAATCATCATCTGCCTCACAATGTCCCTTAAATAGAAAAGCGCTAAAGAACATGGTTGAAGGTCAGCCAGAAACAAGTGAAAGACTGGCTAGTGCAGCAGCTGACTTACACCCTCTACTGGCCAGCCAGGCAAAGAGCCTTCTCCTGAAAAGTGTTTCTGATCAGAAAAGATGAGCAGAGGCAGGCCGACCTTGTAGAGATGTGGGAGTAAACCCGGCACAATGGAAGGTACCACTACATGATGACCATCGTAGACGTGCTCAGTACGATTGCATGGGCCGCGCCTATCAAAACAGGTGAAGACACTTTTTTGGCGCTCAAGACAATTATCACCGAGCAGTCGGGTCTGGCCTTGAATTCATGAACAGAAAGATTCAAGACTGGCTTGTGGCCGAAGAAATTAACAGGTTCCAAACATACGGCGACAAGGAGGCAAGAATTGTGGAGTGCTTCAACCAGACCTTGAAAGGGCTTATGTGAAAATACTTCACCCGCAAACACACACACACACACACCACTCAGCCTATGTTTTGCCTGAGCTGGTCACGAATTACAATGGCACCAAGTATCACAGCATCCTTCTGAAGACACGTAAAGGTTGTGACGGCTGCAAATGATTAAATAGCCTTCCAAGCTCTGTATAGGTAAGAGTTCGCAGCCAGAGGGGCAAAGACCAAGTTCCATATGAGAGGGAAAGGGCACCTTTGAAAGCACAAGGGCGTCTTCACCTAAGGGCACCTGCTGAACTGGACAGAGGAGATCTTCACCAACTCCCGGGTGCTTCTCCACTTGAGCCCCCTGTGTACAAAATTGCAGACCAGCAGGTCGAAGAGGCCCTTAGCATGTTTTATGAGTATAAGCCGCAGAAGGTGACAGTTCACAACAACGATATTATAAAATGGTTGTAAAGCAGTTCAATAGGAAAAAAGTGAAGAGCAAAATGTTCTTCCTCATCAAGTGGAAGGGCTATCCGGACAGCCTCAAGCCATTGAAACCCAAAAGGCAACATATTTTCGCTCGATTGAAAAAGAAAGCCAGCCTCGTAAGGGTCTCTCAGCATAAAGCCCAGCTTGCTGTGTTTCATCTCCTTTGGCTGGCTGAGCAGCCATTTCTCTTTGTCTACTTCCATCTGGTATTCTTTCATGATGCTCTCATTGTCTGTCTTGCGCTGATTACAGAAAATCGTGAGCATCCTAATGTTTTCTATAGACCCCTTGGTGATGCTGGTGTTTCTACATCAGGATCCACACACTGAGATGGTCATTCTGGGCGCTGAACCTTAAGTTGACCAGCTCTTCACTGCACTTCCTCACGTCTTTTGATGTGGTGCAATCCTCTAAAACGATCAGCGACAGCATCTCTGCATATATTAATGACCGTCATTAGCCACTCATTCATGCCGTTGCAGGTGATAGGGAGGGAGATGACGTTGTCGTCTGTGAACAGGAACCTCTTGTTGTAGGTTTTGTTTGTTCAGGTACCTTGGGCACCTAAAAGCAATGTACTCATTCTTCCAATGATAGAGCTCCGTCAACAGGCTCATCAGGTACTCTGTCTTGCAACATAAGGTGGACCCTTAGATGAACATGTTCAAGGCCGTTTCTACCCACAAACCACTGTCCAACTATTTTCCATCTGGTGCGAGCTGTACGTGCCTATACTTACAAGAAGATACTGTTGAGATGGTTTTGTTCCAACAAAACCTGTGCATCAGCCAGCACGTAGACTTGCGCCAGCAGCCTGCGGTCGTAATCTGCTGTGTTTATCGCCATTTTAAGCTGCACCCAGTCCTTTGTGATCATCACTTGTAGGCCATTGCCATGAAATATTCCATACTTGACACTTCTGAGGTTCACAAATGGGCAGAACCTATTATTCAAGAAAATGATCTCACAAAGAAGGAGATCATGGTCTTCGATGCACTCCATTCAGTGTTGGTGGGCCTCTTTTCAGAAACACCAGAGGAGCATTCACTGGGCAGAGACTTTGTTCGACATCCTTTCCATCGACACACTAAAGTTTTCAAGGCCTGGATTTACAAAAACAGCTTGCTGTCTAAACAGGCTTTTACCCATACATTACCCATACGTCATACAAGCAGTTATCATTGTTGTGTTGGGTGTTGGCATCGCCAACACTACTCGGCTTTCTAAGGTTCTGGGCCAGGATGCCATAAAGGATTTTTGTTCTTTCTTGCCTTCTCATGTCTGTAAAGATCTCAGTATGTCGTCATCGCATGGCATTGAGACAAATCGCGCAAGATCTCACCTTCGAATTTGAGTACAGGCAAGCTGACTGTTTTTGGTCACATTCTGGACCACACTTTTGTATGAATGACTTTTTCTCTTCAGGTCGAACACCGGGTTGAAAGAATCGGGCATGAGAGTGACACAAGATTCCAATTTTAAGCACCGGATGTATAGTGTCTCGCCCTGCCGTACTTGGTTGTAATTATAAGTGACCAAATGATGAGTCCTCAGTGTTTTTGTTCCTTGCAGAATCTTGAGACTATACACTGAGTTCAGAGACTTGTTGTACAGTATGCATTTTACCATATGATACCCCGGCGAAATGTCAACTGTGATATACCATGATCAACAGGGTATTTGATGGTTTTTGATGTTTGACCATGAACTACCTTGGTTGGCTATGATATGAGACCACAGTAAGCAGTCAAATACCTTGGTCTATCA
>LD357592.1:29568-40795 GCA_001465055.1 Ptychodera flava
ACAGACTTTCATGTATAATTCATTTCCTAAAATGTTGGTTATTCTTCCAACATATATAGATATGTTTTCTACTAACATTAATATTTTGCATTCAGTATCCAGTATAAAAGATCAAAGTACAAACGTTTTTATTTTGTATCTAACTAATATTTACAATGAAAACATATATTTAACAGCTCATTTCATGTTGAAACTACAATTATTGTATGTTCATAATAGAAGAGATATTTGTTTTATTGTACAGTAATATATTGTTTTTTTAATGAAACATTTATTGCCTGAGATTTTTCTTTTACAGTCAAGTGTGATTGAATGTGTCCACTGGAATGAAGACGTGTTGGAAGTATATCCTCTCAACTTTTTCATGGCTGTTCAGACCTCCTGGCATCTGTATACATGACTCTAAGGTGAATTTTAGAATCTGCTGCTCACAAGGTAAACGTATCAAAAGAGTTACTGGGTACTGGGTACATTTATATGTCACTTTAGAAAACTATCATTTGTATACAATACAGGGGAAGAAGCAGCACAATGATGTCATGTACCACATGCTGACTGTCAGAATTGCTGTGGAAAAGACAATGTCAGGATTTACAATAATCTGAATACCGTGAAATATTACAGGTAGTGTGTATGCTGTTGTTTAGCCAGCAGTTACCATGCCTTTCATATGAACCCCGCCCCCCTAATCTTCATGCACACTCCATACAAACAAACACAATTTAACTTCTACTTCTCTGCGCAAATATATATTTTTTACTATTGCCCAAACTTGGTGCAAAGTTCATAACACTCTTAAAAACCATGGTCACCTGTCATTGATCACGGTGGTGGCTGTGGTTGATCATGATTGACCATGAGTTTTGGCCATGTTTGACCATGTTAGACCATAGTAATTTGTGCCATTTAACAAACATGGTTGTCTATGGTTGACCGCGGTCATATAGCCATGGCTGACCATGGTTTTTTGGCAATGGTTGACGATGGTAGACCATAGTAATTTGTGCCATTTAACAAACATGGTCGTCAATGGTTGACCATGAATTAACATGGTACACCATGGTCATATGACCATGAACTAACATGTTAATTCCTGGTTGACCATGTTCACTTTCGCCTGGGTATGTATGTTAAAATGGCAGACTAAAATCTCAAATCATTACAACTTGATGGGGATGTGTATGAGAATGGTCCCGATGAGATGTTGAAGAATGAGACTGCTTTTAGGGTAGCCAGCATTGAGACTACTCATGAGGTCGACAGACTGACATCACAGTTAGAAGATCTTGAAAAACAGGCAGTTGACATTTACGCCCAGCAAAAGGGCATCAAACCTGCAGGTATAAACCTCTTGAGGTTCAATGAAATACTTAGACCTGGAGAGCTGTACTACAAGGGCTTAAAGTTGACATATGACGGAGAAAGGAGACAATACACATATTTGACATTGAAGAGAGAAGGTGGCAGGACAGAATATGTAAGAAATGCCATGGGTCAGGCTAAAACTGCACACGACGATGAAGTATTTGAGTTATTTGGAGTTCTCCTCAAAAGGCAACCTTTAAATCTTGAAATAGAAGCCAATAGACTAGCCCCTTAAGACGTTGGTCAATTCCAAGATTACCTTACTAAGCTGAGAGACGAAACGAGCGGCAATGTACAAAAGATACTGGCAATCGAGGACAGGATTACCAAATGGAATGACCTCAATCCTGTATATATAGTTGACAAAGACGAGCTAGCCATTGCAAACAAACTCTGGCTGAGCTGTACGCTGAGAGAGACAACATACTGAGCCGGCCCTGACAGTGAAGACAACAAAAATTTCCATTTAAGGCTACCACATATTTGGTAATAACTGTAACATTCCAGTCGCAGATATTACTGTTACTTGTAACGCCATCTTCGTTTTCTACAAAAAGCAGTTTGACTATGATAAACAGTGAATTAGAGGTTAGGGTTTCTGGAATTGCAATTCAGCTAACAACAGTATATCGTAACATGTATATAAATCAAACATCATCAATAAAGCACTCCATTTAGTAGGTTATAGTCAAATATTTAAGAGGTCTGGTTTTCTAACATTTTCATGTCGCACTTTAGGCTTTAGAAAGAGAAACCTTGTTCTCTAAAACTTCGCAACTATCTAAAGGTAAAAATCTGCAGGAAACACTATGAAACTCTAAGTAGAATATGCAAGAAAGTGAAAGAAGAATTAATCTTCATGCCATATATTGCTGTGCACCAATTAAGGCTTTTCTCTCAGTGGCTTGCATAGAGGTATGTAACCATGCAACATGTTCTATCTGTGCTATTTATTTTTCTTGATATTATTTTCAATCCAAAATTGAAGTGCCTTGCTTTTACTTGGGATCGACTTAAAATTGTCCATATTCCTCATGTTTACCTTAATGACACCATAATAAGCATAAGCATTCATACCTTGGAGTAATTTTGAATTGCATGGGAAATGATATCAATGACATGAAGCGTCAAATGAGGTCTTTTTTCTATTAATGCCAATTCTCTTGTCCGCCAATTTTGAAACTGTTCTCATTTAGATGTTCCAAACATATTTCACTATGTATTCGCATTTACGGCGTCTCTCCATCAATGTTCATCACTGACATTGTCTTGCAATATGTGGTCGACAAATTGGACGAGTGGATAGGAGCTTCTAGCAACCATTAAATGCAGAAATGCCCGGTGTAAGGGTACACTCAACCGGCGGATTTTAGAAATATCTCAGAAATTGACCACTTAAGTTTATAAGTTTGAGTCAGATAACTTATCTTGGATTCATTTTCTCTTTTTACTTGTCTTACTATTTCGAGGAGTCATTGGTCATGGGGATCACGTGGCAGTGTCCTCTGTAGCTGTTTGTGCTTTAAAATATATTATGGCACACCTTTCGTGTCGGTAACAACCACCCCAGTGCCAAAGTCAGCTAGTTTTATTGTTTAATTTATTGTTTTATTGTCTTGATTGCTGTGAGTTTTTTTCTGTGGCACTGTCAATCAATTACCTCTATTTCAATGGCATTTAAAATCCCTCAAGTTTTCTGCCTTTGTTAACACTGCGGCGACGGGTTCCTTTCTCCTAAGGTTTGCATGGACCTCGCTCAGCCGTCAGTTCATCCGAACATCTGGTTTATATCAACAACCAGACGATCTGTTCTCTCGAGAACGAGCCATGAATTATTGGGCAAAGTGAGAAAATGCCTCAATGTGTAGCAACCTGGGGTGTTCGTTATTTACATATGAAAGAAAAAATACATTTCATGAATTTATTATTTGAATAGAATCATGAAATACATATGAAATATGCAGTGTGAGTGAATGTTATTTGTCATTGGCAGTGTTTAATGTTTCTCTGCCTGGGAAACATGCGTCAGTTCGTGTGACCTCAAAGTGTTTACACTGTATGCAAACATTAGAAATTTTAGATGGCACATCTATTGCCACTGACATCAAACATGGGTTTGTAAAGCTCATCTCTCTCTCTCGCTTGTATATTACAGGCAGTGAGAAACCACGATGCAACAAGAAATAGAGCGTAGACAGGAATACTACGAAACGAGTATTGCCAGTGGTACCGTGAACAGTCCATTCACAGACCTACAAACTGGTAATTTCGATCTTTTACCAGAGTTCATTGGTCCAGAGCCGGGGCTTGTCAACCCGCTGCCAGACGATGCTACAGAAGTCGAATGGTTTTTGCAAATATTTGACGAGGATCTGATAAGATTCATTACCCGATGCACTAATTGTTACGCTAGACAGAGGAGAAGGGCAAATGCGAGGGAACGTCAAAGATCGGCCTGGACACTGACTACAGTTGTCGAAATGAGAGCATTCATTAGAGTGATGGTGCTATTTGGACTTTACTGGCAGCCTGAAAGCCAGCTGTATTGGTCGGACCATGTTTGCTTCGGTCATAATTTCGTCAAGAGAACTTTTTCCCGTGATCGCTTCAAGCTACTGATATTTATACTACAGCACACAGCTGTTCTGTACTCGTAACACAGCTATGTATATAGCCCAAAAAATAAGTGAGAAACGGGATAGCATGTTGAAAGTACGAAATTACATTGATCCAGTGAATGCAAATAGCAGAATGCACTGAAGCCTGATGTGCAAACTGGCAATCAACAAAGGAGTCATCCTCTACCGGGGCTGCACAAAGAATTTTCTCTATAATCCAGCAAAACCGCACAAATATGGAATGACAGTTTACACTCTCAGTGAATCCGCCACGGGTTAAGTTTTCAACGACAAAGTCCATCAAGCTGTCACTGATAACTGTCATCACCGGCTTGATTCCAATGCTTCAGGCAACCCCCGAGTTTTCTGGGGAAACAAACCTGGGCAAGTTGTTTCCCTGCTGATTCGACCTTACTATGAGTTAGGACATCATGTCATTATGGACTCATATTACACTTCTGCCCCGTTGTTTGACCATCTCTACGTGCATAATATTGCTGCCACGGGAACCTGCAGGATGTACACCTTAGGTTTACCGGATGAAATAAAAAATGCCGCAAACTATGATCAACAAGTCATACTGCCTGATGCTGACGCTGAAGAGCGATGGTCATGTGGTAGTTTCTCGGTATTTCAAGACAGCGCAATGACAGTATGTGCCTGAAAAGACACAAAAATGGTGAAATTTATGAGCACGGTAGTCTCGCATGAAGACCGAATTGAGTGCTAGTGAGGTGCCGACGTAAAGATAAAAGAACCGATGCTTTTGAACGAATTGAAGTAATACGCCTGAACGTTGCTGTAATGTACAATCAGTACTTCAGATGTGTTGACTTGACTGATCAACAGCTGGCTTACTACACGCCAGGTCGATCATTGCCATGGTGGAACAGAGCTGTGTTTTACCACGAGTTGAACAAGGCACTCATGAACACTTTCCACAACATGGCATCAGTTTATGGATACGGTCAAAGTGGATCGAGATACAGATGTCAGCTCATGTTTTGCACCCAAGTAGCAAAACAGCTGATCGGTAATTTCTCATCACGGCGATGTCCCCTAAGAGCAACTAGTCTGACAGCACCACATCTCATTCCTTCCAATGTGGAAAGAGTTGGTCATTTAATGGCTCTCAATCGGGACGGAAGACGTAGTTGCGTGATGTTTTGGACATGGAACTCGTCCCAATCGTGTTCATGAGACAATCAACTGTTGCCTCACTTGCCAGTTACCAGTGTGTCATCCACGGTACAGTCAAGCATGCTTGTGAGAGCACAATGTGTGAATACCATTTGCAGAGGACTGCAGAACTTTACTATGCACAGACTGAACATTAGTCAGTATTACAACCCTTTATTACACAGTTGACATGGAAATAAAAGGCATTCACTCGCAAACTATCGGTGAGTATGATGTACTTTTGTGTATGGTTGTGTGAAGTGAACAATTGAGTCTAACACATTTGCGTTTTGGGTAATGATCGATTGCATCAGATGATTGCTAGACAAGGTCACAGCCAGAGCAGTTCCTGTTTTGGCAGAGAGTGAGTCGGTGTGTGATGAAAAATGCATCTGAGTAGCTAACAGTTGATTTCCCCAGTCTGTCATCTCTCAAATATGTAATAAAATATTTTTTATTATGCAAATAGTATTCGACATTTACATACGGCTCCCTAGGCTGTACGAACCTCAAATACATCAACACAGTAAAGATCACATGTCAGCTCAGGGTAGTTCAGACCACTACTGCTCAAACAGACAGCTTCCGACCGACAAATATGGAAAAGTATTGATCGGCCTTGTGGAAACTCGTCGCCTCAGTGTTACACCCGTGGCCACTTTAGTGTTGATCAAGCCTACTTGATACAGACAGACATTCTGCTTGTATAAAGACAAAACAGTCCCTGCTAAGGGTTGTAAATTTGAGCTAACGATTGGCACTCTGTGTTAAAAATTGAGACATAAGATACCACTTCCATTCATGAAAGCCTCTACACGATAATTAATTTATTGAGGCAACACAGTTTTATGAGCTCACTGCTATAGCATCAAGTAAAATTGTATGTCCCATGCAGACAGTGTGTCTGGGGAAATTGAAATAAACAAGACTTGTACATGGACCAGTGCATGGTAATGTTACATCGTATCTCAATTATGAACACAGGGTGCCAATTGTAAACTCTCATTTACAACCACAGACAGAGCTAGTTTTGTCTTTGTACAAGCAGAATTTCTGTCTGCATCAAGTAGCCTTGATCAACACTAAAGTGGCCACGGGTGTAAATGGTGTGTCAACGCTTAAATCTTTGCTGTAGCTACATATCTCACAAGAAAGCGAAACAACGAAGTATAGATTGAAGGTAAGATTAATATGCAATGGAAAAGAAACTTACCAACAACTATTACAGTGAAGCTACACTTATATGCGTTTCCAAATTGATCCGTGGCGGTATATGTAATTACTGTTATTCCCACTGGAAACGAACTGCCAGGTTCGTGGCTACTATTCAACTTTACGACGCCACCCGAATTATCTGAAGCTGTTGGAATTGACCAATTGGCGTCTGATGTTGTCTTGCCTTGGTCTGCAGACCTGACAATATTCCCTGGACAAGTCATGTTAGGTTTTTCGTCATCTTTATAAAGAAAGTATCAAGGAAAAATGTTTGAACTCGCAAATCAAAATCACAAAATTGCACATTTGACAATATTTAAACAAAGTTCTTCCTGAAACCCTGGCCATTAAATGAGAGCATGTCATTACGAATTAATCATCAATCTGTAGGAGATAGTCATCTAAAGAATAATGATAATAATATGTGCATCTCCATTACAAAACAATTAAACTGAAAATATCAACGCGCTTGATCTAAAAAAATTAGCAGTGCAAATCCTAATGGCGTTCAAACTTGCGACCCATGGCACAATATTAGTTAGCACATCAGATGGACATAAAACATTTCCAGAATAGGGATGCAACCACTAGGTGTGCTGCAAAAGTTTAGTTTATTATCCCTTCATATACACAAATTCACTTATAAACATGATGACCATTGTGTTCACACATTTCTTGAAAACTGGTCTTTGGATGACCAAAGGCAAATGCACTCCTTGCAGCTAGGCATGTCTCCTTACAGCTAAGCATGACAGTGTTTACATGAATTTGTTGGATTATTAAAGAAAAGTTTACAACCATGAAAAATATAAATATATTAAAGCAGTCTTACCTATCACTGTAATGTTAAATTTACATGTATCTTTGTTTCCGTAAGGATCTCTCGCAACAAAAACGACAACAGCTGTCCCGATAGGAAACCTACTTCCTGGGATGCGACTGCCATTCAAAGTTACATTTCCTGAGTTATCAGTAGCATTTGGTAATGAAAAATCTACTGATCCTGTTGGCTCCCCATGGTCAGTTGATTCTTCTATATCATTTGGACAGCTTAGGATCGGATTTTCGTTATCTGTGAGTGTGGAAAAATAAATGACACAAATGAGCAATATAGATGAAGTACATATCAAAAAATCATGGATTTCCAATCAAATAAGTGTAAAATAACCAGTCACTTGAGTACTATGTCTCGATTATATAAGGTTATTCAAATATACCGGGATGACGATTATATAAGGTTATTCAAATATACCGGGATTTATGTCCGAATACATCATGCAGTGGAGGCTATATCTTGGACAATAGCAAAGTGAACTTTGACATAGCCCGACAATTGCTTAGAATTTTACTCTTGAATTTAATTGTGACGACTGAAAATGAATGACCAACGGTAACTCCCAGGCCGTCTGCCATCCGTGTTGCAAAAACCAAAGACGAACTTGTCAACAGTAAGAGCGATGTTATTGTCCACCCTAGACCCCTTTAGTGCTAAATCAGCCAGCTAAGAAGATATGACTGTGGCTGCTGTACAACCACCCACGGTCGAAAATAAAATGCAATGTCAATATCAGAGACATTAATGAAGAAAATGGAAACGATGATAGACGAACAGATGGAGAAATTGAATTCCCCAATGGAGAAAAATTCTGATTCTGCTGACAAATGTGCCCAAGCTTACTGAACGACCAACCAAGAAAGACACTCCCAAAGAAGTAGAGGTGCACCAGGCAGATACCATCAAACTGTTGATGGGTTGCCAATTTATAATATATGTCACAATGTTAGACAAATGCAGCGTCATTGTCCTGAACGCCAACATATGCGACAACAGCCGCAAATGTCCCAGGAAATGCAGCCGACCAGTGGACATCCATGTATTCAGCCACAGCAGCCTAGCAGCAAGCAAGTCAATTTCAACCAAGACAACAGCAGAATTCGTATAACTAGAAACTGCCATCAGTTGATGGGATAGCCGGATGGCAGACGTTAACTTTGATGTTGCCAGCTTAATAGATACAAAGGGAATAAAAACTGATGATGATAATGAAGATGAAATACGGACTTATATTATTTGAACAATTAATGATGGCTGTAGTATTGACGGGAAAATTGGTTATGATGATGTAAAGATGTTGACAGACACTAGATCCAGAACTACGATAGTAAGTGAAAAATTATGTCAAACTTTGCCTAGTCTGAGGAATAAACCACTGTTGCAGATATTTGATATTTGTGTAAAGACATTGGAGGGAAACAAACTCAACATCGTGGGAAGAATAGATGTCGACTTCAAGATTTCCAGTGAGAAATTTTCCTATCCTGCTGATATTATCGCAAATTCCATGTATGACTGTTTGATTGAAGCTGATATAATGAATGATATCGGACTTGACATCATATTTACTAAATGATAGGCCACGGTAGAGGGATGTGATACCCCACTGGAAGTTAATGGTGGCTGTAGTAAAATGAGTGTCAATGACTGTTTGGTAGTTGCCTTAGAAATTTGGTAATTCCTGCCCATTTGCAGAAGATGCTCATGGCAGCCTTAGATAAAGACAGTAGGAACTGTGACCTTGTGGAAGCGCGCCCACGTTATCATGTTAAGTTGGGCATGGGCTTTGGAAGGGCCCTCGTGACTGTAAATAATGGGCGTGCCCCTGTTCTAGTGGTAAACCCAAGAGATAAGCCTGTGAAGATAGACAGACGTACACATCTTGGTGTGTTTGAAGTTTCTAATGACAATGATGTTCTTGTATTTATATCAAATATGGGTGCTGAAATTGATGACGCATGTAATAATGATGATCACCTAGTGAATGCCAGTTCTAGGCAGACATGGTTTGATGAGACTCGTGGAAATTGCGACCAAGACAAATGACTGGCAACTGGCCTGGATAAGGTGTTGCCTGAGAATGGTAATTCGAGGAGCTGCAAGAATCTGTGTGAGATGACAGATTTGTCTGCTAAGCATACAAGACAGCAGGACGAGCTATTAATGGAATATGATGACATATTTGTGAAACATGACAACGATTTCGAAAAAACAAATATTGTGCAATATCGTATGATACGTGAAAGAATCTGACGATTAAGGAACGCCCATATCACGTTCCCGCCAGCTAACGACCTGTTGTACGAGAACACTTTCAGTATATGTTGGACAATGACATAATCCGTTCTTTGACGAGCCCATAATAGCGCTAATTGTCCTTGTTTGTAAAAGGGACGGGAACAAACGTTTTTGCATAGATTATTGCAAGATTAATCAGATTACGAAGAAGAATGTTTACCAGCTGCTTCGCATCAATGATAGTCTGGATGCCCTCAGCGTTACTTTTCAACAATAGACTTAGCATCAGGATATTGGCAAATTGGAGTCTCACAGAAAGATAGAGAAAAGACCGCCTTTGTTTCATACAATGGACTCTATGAACTTAACGTTCTGCCTTTTGGTTTTGTAATGTGCGAAGCACCTTTCAATGCTTAATGGAATTATTACTTGCCGGACTTGGATGGGAAATATGCCTTAGTTAGAGAATTGCAACAATGTGATTTGATATTGCAACTGCTTATATAGTATTTGATTGATGATGAACTTCTCACCAATAGGCGATATTTGCAAGATTTATATTTCTGCCAAATTTAAAGAAAAGTTACTGAAGCAATTTCGAACAGCAGCTGTTTACGGGTTAAAAAACTAAAAATATCAAACTACAAATAGCACTTGCAATGATTCAATCCAACAATCAAATAGCATGCGGGAGACATAGACCAAAGTGTTCATCTTGCCAAATTTAAGCAAAAGTTATTGACGCGTTTTCAAACAGTGGGTGTCTCACGGCATACGTCATACGCCATACACAATACGCCATACCGCATACGGCACATACAGGCTACAGCTCGACAGCTTGTCTTCACTACAGATGTACGTAGCACTGCAGGTTTGATTCCGATTGAGATGTGTCATGAAGGAAATTTATCGTTGTTTGTCGAATGACTTTATGCTTGCGCCTTCTATGTCACTTTGCTGAAGATGATATGGTACTCATTTATTAAATTAAACTTATATTGAGGCGTATCTTTCGGGTTAATTGCCAACCGGGATTGCCTGGTATGACGCATCGCGCTTTGCTTGCTGATCACCAAGTATGACGCCATTGAGCCTTACTACTTGACTGAAGCCGCAACGTTACTGAGCCATTACTGTAAAACAATCGACGGTATCCTCATTCGATTCTTGGGAATAGATGCTTTAGCGACTCATAATTCTCTTTGGACATGCCTTCTATATATGTCTCCTATGTCTGGATTTATCAGATCACTTTTTCTTAAAAGTCCCATGAGAAAACAACATCGATCACGACAAATCGGTCTGTGTCATGACGTACATGTATAAACGGTGCCATTGGAGGAAAGAAGTTCCGGTTGATGAAATACAATAGGGCTAATGTGGATTTCTTATCTTTGCTGGTTTTCGTCACATAGGTGGTGATATGGACCAGTTCATGTGATTTATATATATATATATATATATATATATATATATATATATATATATATGACACAGTCTCTATTTAATCTCAAGAGAGAAAGCCAGGGGACTCATATATTGGGTTCCTTTAGTCCGTCCGTCCGTCAATGTAGATATTAAGACATACCAGGGAAAACATTTCTTTCAAACTTGGCAAAAGGATAGTACATCAAACCATACATACGCATGTTTTGTGATACTATCCGATATGGCCATACATACATACATACATACATACATACATACATACATACATACATACATACATACATACATACATACATACATACATACATACATACATACATACATACAT
>LD357595.1:0-16738 GCA_001465055.1 Ptychodera flava
AACTCGAAAAAAGGCAAACCCTTCAGTTTCGGAACTGCAGCTACATAAAGCAATATATGATACCACGGTACTACCAAGAGAGTGTGGTACTGCTCCTAGCTTTGCATGGCAGGGCTGTGTGTTACCAGCGTTATACGGCCTGTGGTAGGAGGCCGTATAACGTGCGCTGGTAACACACAGCCCTGCCATGCAGAGCTAGGTCCATGGTGATACTGATAAGCTCCTGCTTGGGAAAACAACACCGAGACTTGTGAATTGCAATATCAACATCCTTCTGATCCTTAATATATTTTTCATAAGCCAATAAGTCAATCATTCAAACATACAGACCTTTATTTCCTGAAAATGATAGGCTAAAATGTACAGTCTACACCCGGACAACTTCTTGGTACAGCGCGAAACTTGTAAACAAACTTGTATGCGTTGAAGGTATTTGAATATTTTTAGAATGATGTTCACAGTCACACTTGGAAGAAGTGACAATTTAGTCAAGTTGTAAGTGAAACATATTTGTGAAAATCATCATTAAATTAAGTACTCTCAATACTTAGACCTCAATCAATTTTGACAGTCAGGAAGAACGGACAGAAATAATTGAGTGAAATTAATGACTTACATGACGAATCTTTGACTTAAAATGACGTTGAAATTACTGTCATTTTCCGGGATACATGTACGTACCAAGCTTGCAGGTCAAGTGCAGAGGGTCAAGTATGATGTGAAAAAGGCCCAGAAGAAAGTTTTTAAATAGCTTTGAAACAAGCGGACTGCCAATCTTGTTTAGTGGTCATCTAGTACCAAGACTTTAACTCTTTTACATAATGCTATGCTTGGTGTCTACTTCCATGGTGTTCAACATACCGGTACATGATTCAACACTCAGCAGAGGAGTGCACTTTCATATTGGAAATATTTGTGAGTTCACATGGTGGTGTAATCTTACATCCCTGTTCAGAAATAGGTAATATTATGATACTTTGGACAAAGCTATTTTTGTCAACATTTTACAGTACTATCTTGTCAATGCACCAATTATAAAAATATTCATTGCCACCATTTTAATACTTCAACAGTGCAATGGTCATGCAGTTTGACACTTGAATTAAAATAATCTCTACTAGATATGTACCAAGTTAAAGGGACAAAATTGCTCATTATTGACATTATTTTGCCTTTAAAATTTCTTTTGATAGATTATTCTCACTGAAATATGCTCACTCTCTGGTTATAGCCATTCAATTCTCACTTTTTATAAGGCACATTAACATGTGAAATTTACTGTGACAATTTTTGGTACATACCTTATATTAAATTATTAAGTGACCACATGTTATATCCATGCATGCATATGAGTTGAGCTCTGACAACCAGAGATTGCAATTTAGCCCATTTCAGTGAGCAGCAGAAAAGCATATATATATATTCAACGGAAATTAAAATGACCAAAATTTTGTCAAAAATGAGTGACTTTGTCCCTTTAATGGCCAATGAAAATGGCTAAAGTCCATGTTTGCTGTTTTGTTAGTTTTGCCTGTCAGTCACTGTAATTTGAAACAATGGTGTATGGACAATATGTTGGTTTTGTTGTTTACTTTGCAGGTCAGAGTTATATAAATTCATAAGATTTAAGAATTTTTCAGTATTAGCTGCTGTATTTTAGCATGATATGCTCTGTATTGATTCAATTTGTCAGCCTAGCTTGATGACACTTGAGCAGTGTTGTCATTTTTTTGTGTCCAGTGAAGTCTTAAACCGTTTTTTGTGGTTTGTTCCACATTTACAAGTGTGCTGACAAAGTGGAAAATAGAGCATTTCATCAAACTTGTGCAGAAAATCAAACAATGAATTAATTTAATCATAGAGTTTATCCCATGGTGTTCCCAAGAACAATCCACCCATACCACACTGGAAACAAGAATACCAGTACTCCTTTATCTGGTGATTGGTTTACTAAGTTAACCTGTTCACCCCCAATTCCCTGTAAACAGGTCCACACTCACCATTGATAACAATGGGATTGGGCCAAACCATGGTGGTGAAAGGGTTAAACAGTGTAAGAGTTAAACAGTGTATTAAACCATTATCATAACAATCAAAATGCATATTGTGTAGGCAGAGAAATCAGGGGTTTCCCTTTTATTAAAAGTACTGAAAAATTTGTAGCATAGAATTATCGAGATTTTTTCTACAAGATTAGTTTTACCAATGCTGGTCAAATGTGACGGACACCATGTCATTGAATGTATTCTTAGGTAAGGCTGACATCCATATCTAGACTTGTTCTTGTCACAAGCAGAAGCAAATAAAGAATTTGCAGACATCCCTTGCTGGTCCATCTATATTGCCCTGTGTTGTAAATCCCCACCTCAATTTTTGAACGTCGAAGATTCGATCAATTTGTAAAATTCTATTTTTTTGAAACTGGGGGAGGGTCACAAATTTTTCAGCCTTGCTTTGGGTTAGGGTCATAAATTTTTCAGCCTTGCTTTTGGGGAGGGTCATAAATTTTTGGTCACTCTCTTCCGAAATCCCCCGGCCCTCCCCCCCTGCTAATTTACGTCCAGTCCCTAAGGTGAAGAAAATGTTGAAGGCAGAGAGACACCGTCTCCTCCATGCTAACTTACCCATTGCCGTATGTGATGCCGTCCTGGAAATTACGTGCCAAAATGCACTGAATTATTTCAGAAACACTGGGTGTGTTATTTAATGGCACAAAATGTAATGTGTTGATTGAGAATTGCACTTGATGGCATAATAACACTGTTCCTCTCGCCTATTTTGTAGCTGTGTCATGTTTTTAAGGTTGAGAGAAATGTCAAGGACGAAAGTTTCATCCAACTCAGACAAAAGAGATAGTATGAAATACAGTGGAGTTTGATTGAGTGTCCGGTTTGCCTTGCTGAGCTCGACGAGTCTACATGTTGCGTATCTTTAGAAAAGTAAACATTTGCAACAAAATGAGTCTTTGGTGTTAGATTACACAGCGCGAGGCGAACATTTCCCAGACACTGTCTACATGGTCTAGTCTACAATCACGACAGTCGTGTCAGCATGCCACTCACAACAAGCACACTGCACTACCTATCACATAACCAAAGTTTTCTTTTAGGTGTTCATTGAGAACTTTATGAAGAAACAAGTAAATTCTTTGCAAAATAAACTTTTCTTCTCCTCTCGATATCAGTAATCACGATAACAATCCCTTCAGCATACAGTCTGTAGCATGTCAAGTGCAGTCTGCTCTATCAACAAGTTTCCTCAATGAATATTATCAACCAGAAAACTCTTAACACTCCTGCATGAAACTTTTTTCCTGTTTCTCTTTTGTCTCAGTTAAAAGAAACTTTCTTCACTGACACTTCTCTCAAATACATGACACAGCTAAAAAACAGACTAGTAGAAAAGTGTTGATTTTACACATGCAAGAGCAATTCTCAACACAGTACATTTTGTGCCGTTAACTACACACGCAGTGTTTCTGAAATAATTCACTGTATCCCGGGCGGCATCATACACGACAACGGGTAAGGGATGGACCATTAGACCTTGGGAGGGGGGGTGGTCACAATGAAATTGTGAAAAATTTTTTTTTTACTATTGTAAATTTCTGAAATTTTTTTTTTCCAATTGAGATTAGCTGTGCAAATTTTTTTCTTCAGAGTAAATTTTCAGATCTATAATTTTTTTTTAGTTCATCGCTGTCTGAAGATAAAGAGGGCAAAGATGTGGTGCCAAGCACCACAAGCGGCCATGCAAGCGGTCACGGGGGGAGGTCAGGAGAGGGGTGGCCCCCTGCTGCTGTTGGAGCTTTTGAAAAATAGAGATTAAAATGGTGTTATTTGGTGGCACTTGGGGAGTATTTTTGCGGGGGGTGGTCAGGAGGGGGTGTCCCCCTCCTGCCGTTGGAGCTTTTGAAAAATAGAGATAAAAATGGTGTTATTTGGTGGCACTTTGGGAGCATTTTTTTCGGATTTCACATCTTCCTCTGAAACATGGTCTTATTGCCCCTCAGTAGCTTCCTATAGTTTTGAAAATTGACTATTTTGGTTTCCTGGCTTCCCTTTCTACTGCGTGGTGAAATGCCTACATTCACCCCACCAAACATCATGCATATCTCATGATTTACAATTGATTTTGACAAGCTGAGAAGCTAAAATAAGCTAAATAATATAGTTAAATTTGCATATTTGTGTTTTTAGAGCAATTGTTGCCCTTTTTTGATCAAAACATCTCTTTCTCTGTAGCAGCATGTCCAAATTGATTGGATGTGTATAGATGTGTTGAAATTTCAATATTTGTCTTTTTAGGGCAATTTATGCCATACATGGTCAAAAAATGTGTATTCTCTGAAAGGGCTTGTCCAATTTCTTTGAAATTTGCTACACAAAAACGATTATTCATGCAGAATTATTCATCGAGAAACTTTCAAAGTTCAACCCTTTTGTGTGTTTTTGTGTTGGGATTTGTTGGATAGATGGCATTTTACGTAGTGTATTGTTGAATGTTAAAACATGTGTTGCTGTTGTTCTTTGAGGCTGTTTTTTGAGAAAAAAGAATTGAAAATGCTTTTTTCAAAGCAAAATAATACATAATGACTTGATATGTTGTTTTATCATTATTGACGTGTTTCTACTTGTTCACCCATTCTTGCATTCATCATTGCAATAAAATGCTGTGAAAAAAATGAAACTGATGTGGCCTGCATCTGTTTACCTTGATCTTAAAAGGCAAATACAACTTTCTGTCTTGACAACCATACCATAGTTTCAATGTTTTACCTAGTGTACCTGCTTGGTTTGTACGCAGGAAACAAGTAGAAAACAGGCTCTATAATTTCACAATTTTCAAGTGATCAGAATACAAAAGCCCTGAAAAGATAAGATAATCACAACTTCCAGTATAAGGGATACAGTCACTCTAAATGTATAAATTAAAATTAAAAATGTGCCGGGAGGATGTACTAAAAAATACAGAAAGTTGCTTTCTGTCGGTAAAATCTAAAAAAAATTCAAAATTTTAAAGACTTTTGCAGATTTTTTTTTTACGCCTTTGTCTTCTTATTTTTTTTTATTTTGCAAACTAGTTTGAAGATTTTTTTTTTCCTAACTTTCTGCTCTGAAATTTCTTTTTTCTGTTTTTGACCACCCCCCTCCCAAGATCTAATGGTCCATCCCTAAGTTAGCATGGAGGAGACGGCGAATCTCTCTGCCTTCAAAAATTTTCTTCACCTTGGTGAAGCAATGTTCAACTACACGCCCAGAGTCAGTCCGGTTGATGTTGAGGACTTTTTCGAGATGTAGATCCGACACTCGAATAGTATGCCAGTGAGTTTCGTTGGAGTTGCATTTCCATACCTGAAAGAACTTTGATGATATGTAGTGCAGTGCCAAGCTTGTTGTGAGTGGCATGCTGAAACGACTGTCGTGATTGTAGACTAGACAGTGTATGGGAAATTCGCCGCGCGTTGTAATCTAACACGAAAGACTCAATTTGTTGCAAATGTTTACTTTTCTAATGATAAGCAACAAGTAGACTTGTTGAGCTCTGCAAGGCAAACCGGACACTCAATCAAATTCCACTGTATAACTTTACTATCCCAATGCTAAATAACCTCTATAACACATGTGAAGATCACTTTCCAGCCCATTCGATATCGCACATACTTCCAGGATTGTTCTTTTGAAGAAAATAATGTGAATTTTCAAATAACAAAGAGGTCTGGAAGTTTCTGTTTCAGCCTGAAAATTTACGATTAACTTTTGTTATAAATTGGGTTAGTGTTACAAATAGGGTTTATTGTTACAAATAGGGGTGATACATCCATAGGAAGGTGGATCGTACGGTTTTTCTCACAGAGGTGCCCGCTTCCAAATGATGGCAACTTTGCTACACAATGAGGCCAGAAAATTTTTGACGATCCAATTTCAGGTTAGTACGGAACACAAATAGCAGCAGATATCGAGTGTTATAATCTACAGCATGAGTAACGGCCAGTACCTGTAATTATTTCAAATAAAAGTGATAAAAAGTTACGGTCAAGTTCGCTTGTCGGAGATCGTCAATCACTTTTGTTCTTTTATAAGATCTTTGGGGGAGACAGTAGTTTTGGTCAGAATTCAAGGGCTATATTTGGCAGCATAATCTGGTCAGACGAGTCTTTTCGCGAGCCGTGTATTTTGTAGTTGATTTGTAATATTTGTAACATAACAGATGACATGCAATCTAGATCTTTTGGGACACCCCTCAACGCGTACGATAACAGCGGCTCAGATGATATGACGTTCTTGTCTTTATGTTCAAGTTTTCTCAAATTCTCTCCGTTGCTTTGTTGCCACTGACTGGCGCTCGGTCCATGTCAGCCAAAACGACTCCGTAAACGGTCTTCACTACAGCACGGTTCCTCTAGAGGGACCGTGACCACAGAAATGTTGTAAAGAGCGAAGACAAACTATTGTCTGAGAAACGCTCGTAGTTAGTGATGTTAGTTGGTTTTCAAGGCGCGTGAAGTTAAAAAAAAGAAGCTCATTGAATCACAGTACGGAGATCCTTTTTTACCTTAATGATCACAGACACTGCCAATCTTTATCTACGTACATAGCAGGTATTTTTGTTGCGTTGTCAACCACTATGTTCTATACGCTTTGTCACTCATTATCGGAATCGCTTGATCATAATCTTCCCCGGCTATGAACCCTTTCTGAGATCGAATGCTGACATAAAATTGCATTATATTTACGCTTGTTTAGACAGCATCGAGATGCCTCAGCAGTCCCGACAGTTATATGTAGGTCGATCAATTAATACTGTCAAAAACTTACAGCTCATCCGTCAACATATTTTGCATAATCCCTTTCCGGGCACTCCCCATATGTATTTATTCATCGGACACTGTGCACATCGTCCTCTGAAAGGAAACATCGCTCCCGAAAATCGCCCTTTTTAGCCTTATTTTGACCGTTGACAAGTTAAAGAGTGAATAAACTGTTTTAGTTGAATAGTTGCGATTGATTTCACTATCTTGTTTTGGTGTTTTATCTGTCGAGTGATTTTTTATGGTTATTCAAAAGGAAAAACTGAACCAATTTAATAATTCGCTTTTTCTCAGTTCAGCATTTTGTCATTTTGCAGCACGCTCAAAAGAGGTTAACTCGAGAACGCGTGAACTGAAGTTCACCAGATTTTCACAGATGTTTGTCGAATACGTCGTCTCTTAAATAGTGTTTCAGTTTTTTTAATTTAGGTCTTTAGAGTCGAGTTATCTCTGTTTAATTAGATGGTATTGTGAGACTAATAAGTTGATAAACTTTGATTCAGCACTGTGAAAAAACTAAAGCCTCTTTCAAAAATCTGAGACACGTTTTGTAGCCAGTAATCTGAAGTGCCCCCTCCCGCTCTGACTTAAACTTTTCTACGTGAGCTTACCCATTTTCTTTATACTTTTACTAAAATCTTAATAAAAAATCATTGCTCATTAGATTTCTTGATCAAACAATAAAATCATAGAAATAGCATTGAGGTAAATAATATATAATACTTGGGTACGTAAAAAAAAAACTTGACGGCAAAATTCACGGTTGAAAAGAAGTCATCGCAAAGGTGTATTGCTACCTTAAGAGTGTGACTGGCAGAATGATCAAGAGACTGTGTTCTATATATGAACTGTTAACAAAATTGAAAAATAAACAAACCTATAGCTGCGCAAATAAATCGTTCTGCCGTGGTCATTATAGGATATACCTTACCAAAGGCACTGGAAATTTCGCCGACGCGAGAAAATCCACACGCTGTTGAGGCAAAAGTGGGCGTTTCTGCACTAAAAACATATCATAAATATTTCAATGAGTTAACTTTTACAGATCATTAACAGCGCCGAGAGCTAGGAGAGCCTTAGTAGGGAAACACAATATTGTACAACTTTGAGATTCTTAATATATGTCTTACATACATTTGTTAAAGCCAAAGCAACCAGTGCAGTGTATGCGGAAGACTAATTCGGCCTTACTTGCCGCGTAACGTTTTACGTTGTTCCACACCGTAATTTGGCTTTGAAGACACAATTAACATTTCAACGTTGAGTTTCATTGGAATCAAATTGTTTAATTTCCCCCATTAAATTGAACTCTCGTGAACTAAATGTTTACTTTTAGAAGTCAACCGGGGGTTAGAGGTCTTACGTTTACGGTTAGTCTCATAAAAATGGCTGTACGAGTGCGACCCGCTTTTTATTCACCTCAATTAGACCGAGACTAAGAGGTACGTCCAGTGAAACCCGAGTGTCCACATCGAAACCGTTTTGTCGATTGGCGTTCTTTTACTTTATGGCTTCACAAACAAATCACCGGAATTCCGTGTTCAGAGCTGATTGCCAATGAATGTTTATCTTTGAAAGTTTCAGATTCGAACATGAAAATACAAGATGTGGCACGTATTAGTCCATAACTGTTGATTTATACAATGCCTTTGGATGACAACGAAGAAGTTAAGGTCCGGTCGAATTTTGATTCCCAGAGTTACATAAAATAAGCAGATCGAATGGACAGCTTTCACGGTAAACTCATGTCAATGTATACCAAGTGGCATGATTATTTTGCATTTTAATTTTTTAGATTTGTTCAGTAGAACTTTTCGAGTGTTTTCATGTTGTTTCGCGCCATGTTAAGTGTTGAGTTTTGCTTTGATGTATTGTATTTAGCTCCTTCATTTTACAACGTCTGCAATCATAACTCAGAGATACATGGCATACCGTTCTTATCACTTTAATCCTGTATCAATATGCACTGAAGTATACCATATATTGCGGGTATGAGGACACAAAACTTTGATGAACGAAACGTGTTTTTCATGACCCCATTTTGCGGCCGATTGATCCCTTTCGAAAAAGTGGCTCCTCACGGCAGAAATCACTGTACAGGACGCCGTTCTCCCCACCCAAACTTGTTCCCCCCACCCAAACTTGTTCAGTTGTTGCATTCCTTACAGTGTGACAGGCTGGGAAGCAAATATGCGGGTTTGGTCCTTTTGTGTCATAAATACTTACTTGGCCCAAATAATGTTATCGAAGATCTCAGCGATCCACATCAATCCAGGTCGACTCAGATGTATGCGCAACTGTCACGAAACTCTCAAGATACAGATGTGTAATTTACACAACATCTGTAGATCAAAATGTCCTACTTCTTAATTTGAAACTTTTACGCGACGCAAATTCAGATACTCCAAGCCCAAGTAAACGTGCCGTGCCTGGCAAAAAATTGTACAGCAGAATTAAAAACTCGGTATGTTCTTCATTATCTGATTACACTCCGTGTGATAGGTCAGCTCAATTTTTTTGAAGACAAAATAACATATATTTCAAGGTGTGTAAGGGTGGCTCAAACCTTAAACTTGGACCACTAACTGGGACTCCCATCCAGTTTGGTCAAATTGTAATGCGGGATCTGTCCCGCTTGGCCTCTAGGACTGGCCACAGTACGCCAATAGGACAGGTCACAGTTGGCTAAAAAACATTCCGGGACCGGTCCCTGTTGACCTCCGGGACTAGTCCCAGTTCGCTTCATAGACACGTCAAGTTTATGAATGGGGACTACTATGAAAGAATACAGTTACTGGTAATCTGCAATAATAATAGATTCCGACTAAGGCAAACGAAATGTGTGCGCACATAGGTCTTTGAAATTTCCATGAAAAAATATCTGTGTGTTTAAATAGGATTTTACCCAGCAGCGTTTCTGCCTAAGACTAAAATTTCACATCTTATTATATAATAGTATAACTTATGATGATGAAAAGAAGTGCTGATCTGATTCTTGAATAGACACTTATATTGTTGCATGAAAAAATTATGAACATATTACGTGTGTGTTTTAATGTTCTTATGTGTTTGTATACCGCCTTCCCGCTTATGTTTTAAAACATTTGAGAGGGTGCAAAATGAAGAATTTCATTATTTTGGCCTAACTGTGATGTAGACATGACAATCTTAGCGGTAGTACATCCTGTGCTATGGTGTGTGTGGAAATCTATTTGTACTGATCAGGTGATAGAGAGACCATGTACTGATGAAAAAATGAGATGAAAACAACTGTCACGGTGCAAGATTAGCTACTCAAAATGCGTATGTTTACAGTAAAAAAAACCAACAAAAACACTTTGAACGAAAACTCGCCAGGTTTAATAGAATTGCAGTTCATTTGAAGTATGAGTGATATCTTAATTTGGACCTAGTTTTATTTCTAAAACATATATACTTTAACAGGAGAGAGGCAATCATCAATTGTTAGGTCTACAACAATAGAAATGCATGTACAGGCACAATCTTTTCCTGGTAATGGAGGAAACATCAATGAGGTGATAACATTTTAAGACAAAAGGTTTTCAATGCACAAATTAACCAAGCTGACAACAACAAGTACTACCTCAAAATTTCGTAGATATGTAGCATGTCTGTCTCAGTGTTCTTTATTTCAGTCTGTATGTCTGTCATAGCTCTATGGAACTATGAGTCCCAAAATTGAAATGAGACCACACCGTGCTAGAATGAAACGGTAAGATTTTAACTTTGCCACACAAACAACAGACTATACAATTTTTACAACACAGAAAACAGAAACAAAACAAATGCATACTATTGCTACCAAAACATAATAGCGGGGTGGTAAGGATCTAGTGGGGTGGGAAACCGCTATCCAATTTTGGTTACATCTTAGTTCACCTATGGGATCAGTCCTAGAGTTGATCTTTGATCGGTTTTTGAAGCAGACTGGGACTAGTCCTGGAGGCCAGTTGGGACGATCCAAGAGTACATTTTAAGCCAACTGGGACCGGTCCTGGAAGCCAACTGGGACTGGTCTCAGAGTGCATTTTTAGCCAACCGTGAGTTCCAGTTAGGGTTTTGAGCTACCCTTACATACCTTATATTTAACGTCCTGTTTTGAAGCATGGAGGAGGCTACCTCCATGTTTGAAGGTAAAAAAAATCGACGATGTATTGACTCGATGCAGCTGGCAAATGGACGTTAATGAAACGATACGAGTATTTATCGGGGAAGTTGGCCGTGTTCTAGTAAGCTCTTTCGCACGAAACACGCTGATCCCCATCTAGTCTCGCATGCCAGACCTCTAACCTGCGTGCGGCGCGAGCGGCCAAGCCGCGAGGTGCGTGTAGCCGCAGGTAACGAGGTCTGGCTAGAACCAACATGCTATTACTGTCCAATAGAATGCTTCGAAAATCGGCTAGATGAGAGAGCACATCTATTGCTCATTCATATTGTAGGCGGAGCATCTAAAATAGCCTTTTGAACTCGCCTGAATGATTGTGTCATTCATCCAGAAATGTTTCATTGGAAGTAAACTGCCCTACGTTGACCTCAGTACGACTTCATGAAATCACAGTTACGCTATCCCCAACCGTGATGAAATAGAAAAAAAATGTGCAAAAACGCTCAATTCCATTGACGAAAGTGGTGATGGACAGCCTGAAACCAAAGCAGGGGTAGCCATGACAGATTATCTGGAAGCAGACGACGTTTCCGTGAATTTGCCGACCTGATATGGCAAATCTCTCGTTTTATGATTGCTCCGGGCGTTGCTTCAATGCTTGCGATTGTCGATCGTCGACATCATCCTCCATTGAGTTTACATTTTCATTTTGCTCCGTTCCAATGAAGCTCAGTCTTTTGGTCCCATTCGACTGACGATGAGCTGGTGGTAAATGTCCTCACAAATAAATTCTCGCCCGAGATTTTAACTGGAGTGTTTTTTCGATGTGGGTATATGAAACATGGTGGACAAATAGAGTGAAAATGCGTTATTGTCGTCCGTACGCGGTGGTCCAAAGTTATACTTATTAGCAGAGGAAAGACAGCCCACTTTGACGTCATCACACTCCTGAGCAGTTGGCCCTAGCCATACCTCGTAACCTGCGGTTACTTGCGGCTCGCAGCTCACGGCTTCGCTGCATGAGCGACTAATCCCCATCGGGTGCCGAAATGAAAATCTCAGACGTCGTGATGGGTACGTCCTACTTAAGCATGTCTACGATTATAATTGAACTGGTTATTTTCTCTGTTACATGTATGTCGCCATTACCTCATGGACCATCAGAGCAATATTCATGTCACGAGCTTTTACCAAATAATATTTTTGCCACTTACATATGTAGAATGCGCCTCGGGGGCAGATATTTGGAAATCGAAAATTCAATTTTTCCCAAGAATTTAACACGGGAAAGAAGTTTCAGATTTGATCAATAAGTTCTTGAAAGTTTTACTAGTTCAGCATGGTATAAGTTTAAAAAGCTACAGTAGCCTTTAAACCTATTTAAGTCGAGTAAAAGACTGCATCTTATGAAAGTTATGTTGGAATACTAAGTAAACAAGCTACACAATTCCTATTAACGTGTGCACATGCATTTACTGACAGTTCCTACAAATTTGAACCAATTAAAGCATTTTGCCAAGTTCATTGTGTTTTTTAACTTTTATCTTCAAAGGAATCAAAGCGTCACGTTCATTATTTGGATCGGGATGATCTCAAATTAGAATAAAGGAGCCATGCAATGAGAAAAGGGCCCTCTTGGCTAAGCAATCACTTTTTGATTTTTTATCATATCATTACACTATGAAGCTTAGATTTTCATTTGATCAAGTTTTTAGGGTCAGGTCAAGCCTAATGTGCATATTTATACATAATTTGCATATGTAATGAGTCAGCTTGGCTTCAGTAATGTTGATTACAAATACTTAAATACAGCTAATTATTCAGGTTATCCTGCAATTGCATAAGTTGTTTTTAATATTGAATATAATGTATTGTATTTCTGTCATATTGCACGGCTTTCCTTTTCAAAAGTAGACTTATTAAAATAAACAAACAATATTGAAAAAGGTGGAGCATTGCCAGCAACTGTAATATTTTAAAGGCAAACTGAGAAGCTAAGAGAAATATAACCAAGTCTCTCTAAAAAGGAAAGTAGCTTTTTCATTTGATGGTTTTCCAGTTTCTTTGTTCTTTATATCAAATATGTTTTCTCATCCTAATTTTATTGTCATCGAGTATGGAAAAGACACCTACCTTTGTACATTTCAGAGCACGAATAATACGAATAAGTAGAAACGATTAAATTAATCTTATGATAGAAATTAGCAAAGAATAAGATTTAGCGGGATGGCTGTTTCACACTGGCCGTTACTTTTGTTAGTGATTGTCGCTCAGCAAAAGTCTAGGTCGAGGTCATAGCAAAGGTCATAGCCTCATGCTCGTGAAAAAATAATTGAAAAAGTAACTATTTACTGCAATATTGCGTGAGTTCCCGAACAGATTGAGATGGTCATTTAATATGCGGCAAGATACGCTTCGAGTTACCAATTGCTCAGTCTCCTTTCTATTCAGCGATCCGATAGTAACTGGCCATCGTGAAGAACATTTTTCAAATACTTATTGGCAGTGGTGTCGAACTCTGTAAATTTTGATTTAGAAGTGAGCCTTACACGCGGTAGACCAGAAAAGCATCTTGGAAGTTTTATAGTATGAACACTTGTCCCCGAGGAGCTTTCTACCTTAATATCGAGGTTTCGTGTCTGGCGTTCCAGTGAACTCATAAAAAAACGGGAACTACTAACTTGTGATATCTGAATTGTACAGGTATTCACAGGTTCTAGATCTTGCTCCACCATAGATGTAGCAACTCTCCCATAAGCCGTAATAAGTCTGCGTGCCTGAATCCGACTCCACCACCCAGTAGTTGGTCGCTGTGCTCACGATGTAAAAGATGACTGTTACAGCTCCCAATACAACGCTTGAGACAGGTCCGACGAGAGACATTGTTGATGATAAGACTGTTTTTGCAGATTTCGGTATGTATATTGGGAAGAAAGGACACGCAACGCCGCAAGCTATAGAAGCGCAAACCGTTTGAAGACTAGTCCAAAATTAAGTGAAGATATTGGTGGACTCCGAAGAAAAGACGCTATACGAAGGAAATTATGGGATATACTTGGGCGGGTTCAAGCTTAATCAATTATGAAGAACAGGTACGGAACTTCGTTTTTCGGACAAAGGAGTATAGTGTGTGTAGTAACGCGGGGGTTAGTGTAAATATAATTGGAGAAGGTATTTCAATCCATGACCATAAATAGCGATAAAAAACTCAGGGAAAAGCCAATTTTCCTCATAACGCCCTTCGATTGCTCTCGTCGAGTATGTTTGACTGTATATAATCGGATCATTATCTTTCACCACCTGAATACGCCTCCCTAAATGGGGCACGTCAGTGCGTGTACCCTGCACCCTCCCCTGAGAGTCAATGCGATAATATTGCTATTCTTAATAACTACATTTACTTTGAGACAGTTTCATTGAGAAGCCGTGATTTTAAACAAATGCTACACATGTCTGTTGGCTAAACTTTGTCAAAAAATAAATCAAGACATTTGGGTGACATTAAATTCTGTACTGAGTTTAAGAGTGAGTGGAATTAACACGTTAACGTCGTTAACATAAGCCTAGTACCAAAGCCAGCTAAAACGTAGCGAAAGATAGAATTGTTGAAACAAACAAAAGACATAACAAGTGTATGGGACTCGGAAAAAGGCCGAATGACGAGATTGCTTGTCTAATGACACGGCATCGAATTGTAACCGCTGAGCCATAATCACAGTTATGCAAAAGTGACAAAGATCAAAGAACACCTGAGAACGTCAAAATAACCTACGTAATTTCGGGTACATTTATGGATACCCATTTTCCCTGAGAGTGCGTCACCGGCCCGGGGGCCAGACTCCTGTTTTTCTTAATTTTGGTAAAGCGTATGGTAAAATTTACTTCCAACGATGGCGTAGGTTGGTGGTAGTGTGTGCACGGTAATGCTCAGTGACTAAATTGGGGACTCAATTCTGTTTGCTGTTTGTTGCCTCAAGGTTGTTCTCGTCTCGAAAATAACTTTTGTTCAAACTTAAAACTTTCAACCGCTTCCTTTAAAAATCACTTCTCAAAAAAAAAAATCGGTAATGCCGAGCAAATTTTGACAATTAAGACATTATTGTCCAATACTTACGGACATTTGAAATTCAAAATAACCAGTGTGTTATTCCTACTATGGAGAAAAAATAACATTACCGATTTTCACAAAACTAAGAAGGTGAACTCTTATTTACTTTATAAGCTTCAAATGAATCCCCCAAAAGCGGTAGCTCAATGGAATATTGTAAATGTTTGGGAGTCCGAATATCTGTCCCCGAGGCGCATTCTGCCTTAATGTTTACTAAACGTTACCCGTCTTCTTTGTGTTTGTGACACACTGGAGTCATGGCTACCATTATGGCTAGCCGTTAGGAAGCATTATTTTTCTCAGTAACGCCATTCTCTAAAACGTATAAGCATTTCTGCTGTAATCAAAGCGCGGCATCACTCTCTTAGTGTTCAGTTTGACTGAATCATGGATTACTCGCTAAATACATACTTGGCCTATTTTACACCCCACAAGCATTGTGCTGGATGGACTCTTTGCCGCATACTCTCATAACTCTGCGAAGGGGCATGGACTTTATTCTACCTCAGTTGGACGACGCCGCGTCGTCACTCAACGCCACCGATTGAACGCGATGCACATATTTACAGTACAGAGCACCCCACTGTTTGCTTAATACTGTTTTATTGGTTCCCTGAAAATATATTGCCCAGTTTGTTGTAAATAGATTTAATACCACGCGATCAGATAAAAAGCAACCTTTGACTGATTTAGAGTTATCAGATGTTTCAGGTCGGAGACCGACATTTTTAAGACCTCACAAATGTCCCTTACCTCAAACTCGTCCCGAATTTTCAGTTGAACTTGATTTCGGTACAGTCTGATGGTTTTTTTTAATCTCGGTACGAAGTTGTAGAACATTGATGCGTCTTGTCTCATCTGTTGTTCAAGTCATTTTTGACAAATGCATTCACTTTCAACATGGTTTTCATTCCCGATGCATAATTTTTTATCTTGCGAAACTAGACCGAATTGCGTGTCACGTTTATGACTGGTTTAGAGGGTTGATGAAATCACCATGGGATTTCACGCATGCGCAGTACAAGCTCTGGCTGTTGATAGCAACTTAATTTCATACCTGAACTGATTTGCTTCAACGTTAGTACATTGACATCATATGTCAAACATATGATTTTTATTGTCCAATATTTTGACCACACAGGCATTTCGTAACCATAAAAAATATCCAATAATCTTCTGAAAACTTAACTTATTGTTTGATATATCGTTTTGTGTGATGCCAGTCAGAGTACAGTTTGTGAACAATATTTTGATCTGGCACATGATTTTGCAGCCATCTCAGAATTAGTAAAATAATTACTGACATAGGAAACTCTCTTCTAAACAGTAGTTTGTGTGTAAGATTTCTCAGACCCGCCAAGTTATATATATATATATATATATATATATATATATATATATATATATATATATGTATATATATTTATCCCCTGCAAACGCTGTCAATGCTGGACAAGGCCCCACATCACTGGTAGTGATGCTGTGCCCCGGCCAGCTACAACACCAGCAAAATTAAGGAATACCCAACTCATGTCTTTGTGGGAGAAATGGGCCACCAAATGGATGACCATTTAATGAGAAACTGCAACTGTAAAATACATCAAACAGGCCACTAATTGATGACACGCAAACATAATACAAAACGTGTGACCTTACAATAACTAACCTACTTACACTTGTGATAAAATTAAAG
>LD357595.1:19904-65909 GCA_001465055.1 Ptychodera flava
AAACAAAACAAAACAAAACGTTTATGAACGTGCGTGGGTGCACCGTTGATTCTATACATACAATACGGTGACGCAAAGCATTCGATATCGCGATCTCTCTGAGACATGGCTTAAAATAATGTACATTTTGGTCCTATGAAACAAAATATACTATCACTGCGGGCCAAAAGTATGCCAGAGAGTGTGGTATTCCGCGAAGCATATTTCCTACCTCGCAGCGTTTCAGCCGGTCGCTAGTGACAACGGCGAACATTCTTTCGAGTAATTTTCAACAGACTATCGATCGAAATATCCTCCCGTGCCGCTCGTGTGTCCAGGTCATGTCGTGAATATTTCTACAAAAACACACATTGACTTATATACAGTAACATCCACGTATATGGATGCGTGTACGTAGTGTCCAACCAATTTATTGAAAATTGAAAATTGAAATCACCTTCAAAATGCAATTTTCATTTTAATGAAATAACAACCAATTTTTTAATATTCATTTTTTCAGACAAAATTTTTGTTTACCGATTTTTTGGTACGGTTTTCGCGGCCAATCAATTCTCAAAAATATTAAAATGCATTTCAGCAAAAAAAGCGTTATTTAAATGATTGAAATAGAATTTTATTTTTCATATTCATCTGAATTGAAAATACCAATTGACAGACCAATTTTAATAAAGCTTCTATTATTTGGTTATTAGTGAAACATAACTCTGTTTCGCCTTGTTCATATTTTGAATCCGAAATGCAATTATCAGTGAAAACAAAATAAAATTTAATCTATTAATACTATTTTATTTCTTAAATTTCAAAATCACGTGTTCTGGATTATTTTTAAGGAAAGTTGCTTGTTTGCATATTATAATTTGTATCCTAAAATGATGTTTTCATTTTCAACAAAAACAAAAAAAAAATCATTACCAGTATCAAAATATTACCTAATCTTAAAATAAAAACAATAGTAGTACTATTTTCAAGATTCGTAAAATTTATTACGGGATATTGTACGTATTTGATGAAGAACAAAATGAAGAGAACGGAAACTCTTTGAAATAAAATCATGTCTTACCGATTTAAGAGGAATTTGTAATTTTACTTTGGTGCGTGCGAAAATTAGAAATTGGAAATTGAAAATTGTAAGTTTCAATCTTTTTCATTTTTTTGAAAATGGTCGAAAGACGACTCATTTGAATTGCTGTTCCCGGCCCTCTACCGGCCAGTGGGTGAGCAGCATCAATGCGTACGAGACTTTCGGTTTCCACAACGCATACTTGTTCCCGCGCTAATACTGCATGTGCTGCGGAAGACTGGCCACCGAAGACGATATAAAGGAAATTGAGGGCAACTCCACACATTAGCCCTACGAGTATGGCGAGAGTGTCCGGCTTTGGCTACGCCGTGGGAGGCGGCGTAGCCAAAGCCGGACACTCTCGCCATACTCGTAAGACTACTCCACACATCGGCTCTACCAAGATTGTTCAGTATTACGATGTGGTGAATAAAAGGATCATTGCATTTATTTTGTGTGGAATACACGGCGAGACACCGGTGAATCGATAGTGCTTTGACCCTAGTCATGTGATCTGGGTCCCCGGTAAACCGGTTTGTAGATTGGGTGATTCGTCTTAACGGTGTTCCGGAACCAAAAATGGGGTTCCTTCATCAGTCGCTCTCTTGTTTTGTATCCCCTCCGCTTGGTTGTGTGATGAAATCATCTTCGTCCTTGAGGAGGAGAAGCTAGATTCGTTACTGAGAGAGTTCAGAGAGTTAGCCACTCTATTGACTGACTATAGTGAGCGATCCGGTGTGTGGTGTCATATTATAATTAACATGACCCAGCATCGACCGGAGTTTCTAGACGCTTATAAGGATTTTTGTTTTAGGGCATATTTTGAGCGTTGCTAGTGCTCGTTATGTTAACAGTAAATGTTGTACTAATCATTGGTCATTTTTCGGCGTGTGGCGTCGCTTAATTTTATGTATTTCACAAAATCTGCGCACTGATCTCTCGCTTAATCCTGACAGACTATGATCAGGAAACAAGTCTTTCAAAGTACATGCTATCTCGCGGTGTGTTTTACCTTCAAAACAACCATTTGCCGCATAAACTCTTCAGAGACTAAGGAGGACAACTCCATTTTAAATTTACCGCAGTTCTTGCGTTGACGGAAGCCGGAAATCTCGCACGCATCGCTGCTCGCACACTGGCCGGTAGAGGGCCAGGAACAGCAAATAAATTGAAATAACATGTAAGTCATTTTCCGACCATTTTCAAAAAAACGAAAATGGTTGAAACTTACCATTTTCAGTTTTCAATTTTCGCAAGTAACAAAATCAACAGCGAATTCATTTTAAATTAGTTGTACATGATTTAGTATTAACGAGTTTCGATTCTCATCATTTTTGTTCTCCTTCAAATGTCAAAATTATCCTATATTTTATATTTTACAAAAATCGGAAGAGATACCATTTTTGTTATGTAATTAAGATAGAATAAAGTTGAAGACTTGAAATTATTTTTATGCTTTGTTGAGAATGGCAACATCATTTTTAAAAAATGAATTAAAATCAAAATATTAAACAAGGAACGTTCAATAAAAGTAAACCCGAACTTGTGTCTTCAAATCTTATGAATGAAAAAGAATTAATTGATTAAAGCTTAATTTGTGTCTACTGAAAATTGCTTTTCGGATTCAAAATATAAAGAAGGCGAAACAGAATTATTTTTCATTAATAATGAAATAGCAGAAGCTTTGCTTAAAACGGGCCGTCAATCGTTTCTTTTTTTCAACGAAGATAAAAATGAAAAATAATTTTCGATTGAAACATTTCAAATGATGCTTTCTATGCAAAAAGGCTGTTTAATATTTTTGAGAATTGATTGGCCGCGTAAACCGTACCAAAAAATCGGTAAAATAAAAATTTTGTCTGCAAAAACGAATATTAAAAATTGGTTGTTATTTCATTCAAATGAAAATAGCATTTTGAAGGTGATTTCAATTTTCAATTTTCAATAAATTGGTTGGACGCTACGTACACGCATTTATATGTTTGTTTCTTGTACTCACATTAAATTGATGATACTTTTTTAAGTTTTAGTGAAACTCTTACGTTTCAGCACATTTTAACGCTTTTTAATTTTGGCCTAATTTGGCGCCATTTTGAACGGGGAACTACACGCAAGTGAGCAAGACAACAATGTATCAATTTCAGATACAAGATTATCGATCGATAACGTTCACTGCCTTATTACAGTGAAAACTGCGCCCGTACGCCTCCGTTAATGTTATTTTTGCAGTTTACTGGAATTTTCATCATTGATATCCGCCAATAAAAATAACAACAACTTGACAGGTTTTCGGTCTGTGGATTTTAAGAGACGCTAACTGATCAAAATGCGTCAATATAGGACCCTGATTCTGAATATGTAAACTCCAAAAGATGGCCAAAAGTATAATTCAGCGATCAGAATAAATAAGATGCAAATAAAACAAGATTCGGCAAAAAATTCAAAAATCTAAACCAACAGGAATCTTGTACATCAATCAAAGGATCATAGTGCCACTTTTCACTATCACTGGTTCAGAATTGAGGAATTTGAACTTGTGAGAAGTCTGTTCGGTACATTAGACGCCATAGTTTTTCTTGGAAATCGAGCTGATTCGCCACATCGTAAAATCAAATATACTTCTGAAAAAAAAACTGTTTGTTTAACTTTTTTCATTTCCTGTTATTTTTTACTATATTTGATATTACACATCTCACGAAGATTAACTAGAACTCTATCGTTTTATACTGTTGAGTTCCCTGTTATTTGTATAAAAGCAAAGCGAACGCAGATACGATTTCCGAGCCTACCTGACAAGGAATTTTTCACACAGGTTCAAAATCAAATTATAAATTAAATTCATGGATAAAGGAAATGTTGTAAAGAAAAATTACAGCTTGATTTTCAACATTAAGAAAGGAGAAAGTTATTCATGGAAACGTCATCCCTCTAGGTTGTACGATAGAATTTAACTCATAATACTATGCGAGTACGTCTTTGCAGCATGCATAAACACAGACCTTTCCAAGATCAAAACATAAATAATATTGCTGTGAAATTCGTTGTAGCCATACGGATGAAATTCTTTGAATAAAATTATACTATATTTAGGCCATACTATAAGTACTATAAGTGTTGAAATAGCTCGTTTCTAGAGAGAAAATCTATCGCAATCGTGACGCTTCGGCAAGCGACGTCGTACATCGACATAGCTGGCTATCTGGACGACATCACAGCAACACTTCTATAAGCGAAAAGTTCCCGTAGATTAAAACTACTGTAATAAAGTTTGGTTTTACTTGCGGCTCCGTTAATTGAACTAAATTTGTGCATTATTTTGTCATTCTTTATTGATATTTTTTTCATCAAAAGGTAACTAACTTTATCAAGCGTAACGACTTTGTAAACGCATATAATGCTTTATGTGTTATTTGTTGTAAGTTTCATTTCAAAAAGTCATAGAAAATTGAATTTCTAGACCAAATTATGAATGAAATTTAAACATTACAAGAACATTGTTGAACTCTGTTGATATTATTGGCAATAAAATGTTGTATTACTATCGACGTGTACTGATCATATCGATCAGCTGATAACATGCGTTGATGAAGGTCCACGAACATTCCGCTTTCTTTATCGTTGGGAAATCACGTGTTTCAGCTTTTTTAATTGACACGATATTGAAAAATGATGTTTAAAATTGAATATAGACGGCCGGGTGCAATTACTTTTCAATGCCTGCGAAAATACATCATTTTTAGCTCACGTGTGTAAAGACGTTGGCTATTGTCATAGCGATGTCTGTCTGTCTGTCCGTGTGTGTGTGTGTGTGTGTGTGTGTGTGTGTGTGTGTCTGTCTGTCTGTCTGTCTGTTTACACGATAACTCAAAAAACGCCTGAACAGATTCAAGTCAGATTTGGTATACAGGTACCATATGCTACTTGCAAGAACTGATTAGATTTTGGTTAGTGTGGTTTGCATATTAATGAAGTTATGCAATATCGTTTTTTTCCATACAATGGTTTCCCTATGGAGACGGTAATGACAGTGTAGGCATATATCAAGAAATACTGCACAAAATTTCATGAAACTTTTCACAGATGACAATCTAAGAACATTATGATGATACTGTGAGTGTCATGTCAATTATCTTCTCATTTGCATATTTAATGAACTTTTGTTATTAGTGAGATAACTCTGAAATTCCTGCACCAAACTTGATGATACTTGCACCAAAGATTATTTCGACAAATATCTAATTGTACTGAGAAGCATTAGGCAGTGTCAAGTTAATAAATAGTTCATTTGCATATTTTATGAAGGTTTGTAATTAGTCATATAACTCCGATATAACTTCATCAAATGTGATGAAATCTGCTGCAGATACTGATCCGACTGATATCTAACTGTAGTGTAAAGCATTTAGTAGTGTTAAATTAATTAAGGGTTCATTTACATATTTAATGAACTTTGTAATTAGGTATATAACTCTGAAATTACGGCACCCAAGTCAGTGAAATTGGGTACAGATATTGGTTTGATAAATATCTAATTGTACTGAGAAGCATTTGGCAGTGTCAAGTTAACAAATAGGTCATTCGCATATTTAATGAAGTTTAGTAATTAGTGATATAATTCCGAGATAACTGCACCAAATGTGATGAAATCTGCTGCAGATACTGATCCGACAAATATCTAATTGTAGTGTAGAGCTTTTAGTTGTGTGAAGTTAATTAAAGGTTCATTTGCATATTTAATAAACTTTGTAATTAGTGATACTACTCCAAAACTACAGCGTTAAATTTGATGAAACTTGCTACAGATGTTGATCTGATAAATATCCAATTGTACTGAGAAGCATTGAGCAATGTCAAGTTAATAATTAGCTCCTTTGCATATTTCACGAAGTCTTATAATTAGTCATATAACTCCGAAATAACTGCATCAAATGTGATGAAACTGCTGCACATACTGATCTGAAAGATATCTAACTGTGTTGTAAAGCATTTAGTAGTGTAAAGTTAATTAAGGGTTCATTTGCATATTTATTAAACTTTGTAATTAGGTATATAACTCTGAAATTTCGGCACTAAAATTTTGTGAAACGTGCTACAGATATTGATTTGATAAATATTTAATTGTGCTATGAATCATTGAACAGTGTCAAGTTAATGTTAGGGTTTATTTCAGTGCATATTTAATGAACTTTGTAATAAGTGACATTACTCTAAAATTACAGCATTAAATTAAATAAAACGTGCTACAAATGTTGATCTGATGGATATCAAATTGTCCCATGAAGCATTGAGCAGTGTCAAGTTAATTGACAGCTCATTCGCATATTAAATAAAGTTTTGTAATTAGTGATTAAACTCTGAGTGTACTGTGCGAAGTTTTAAAAAAACCTGCTACATATAGTGATAACATATATCTCATTGTTCTGTGAAGCGTACTACTATTAATGAACCTGTTGTTAAACACGTGAGCATATTCAGTTCGTATCTCGTTATTTTAGATCATGCGGGACGTTGCTAACTAGCTTCAAATTCAGTGTACATTTCATTTTTATCCCTTTTCTACGTCAGTAAATTTATCGGGATTGCCAAAAATAGGATAGGAATAAAGCACCCCCTCCGGGGCAATTGTGGACTCGAGCAAACTTTGCACATCATAATGTACGAGGCTTCGGCTCGTACATTATGTTGTGGAAAATTTGCTTTCGTCGATTATAGGCCGGGAAGGGTATATAACTGAATGAATATTGTTTACGTTTACGTTTTAAGCAACCAGTGAATGCTATCATGCTGTTGACGGGAACGATTATCGTGGCTCTGTTTCGATGACTGTTTATGGGTATACATGTCAAAAATGGACAAAACAGAGTCCGCATTCGCATCCATATACCCCAGAGAATTATCCAAACGCGAGTCTTGGAGATCATAACTACTGTCGTAACCCGGATGGCACGAATGGTGTTTGGTGCTACACAACTCATTCTTCTTTTAGTCGGCAATATTGTGATATTGGACAACCATACGAATATTGTGGTAAGCAAGTTGAAACGTTACTTTTTTTTCTAGGAAACAGTTTATTAAATTTAATAAAATGTCTTGTCCATCAGTATCTTAGCTTAGGAATTTAGTAGCGCTTTGGCAGGTTTATTTACATTGAAGTTATGAATATAGAACTTTCTTGCAACCTGCCCTTCATTTAAAGTTGCCCGGTCTAGTCTGTGCAATAATTAGACGTATCCAACATTTGAATTATCATCGTGAATAATACTTGTGCCAGCTAAACTGGTGCAACCACAATACCAGTAGCCATGTCCATCGTTATTTTCTGTGAACAACGTAACGTTCCAAGAGACCAAAAAACCAGGAAACATACACATGATTACAATGCAATTATCTTGGATATGCATTAATATGAAAAGTCAGGGTCAGATCTTCACGAGACTAAAGTATAAATTTTACAAGTGTAGGAGCATACACACACACACACGCATATATATATATATATATATATATATATATATATGTGTGTGTGTGTGTGTGTGTGTGTGTGTGTGTTTGTGTGTGTGTTTGTTTGTGTGTGTAGGTATGTCTCTGTGTGTGTTTTATGGGTCTGTGTGTTATGTGTAGTATACAGATGTCCTCGGAGGAAATTACAGTGCTGAGGAGAACGTTACAAATATACAAATTACTTCAAGTACAAAGCAATGAAATTTATTACTTAAGTTCCATGCACATCCTGCAATCCTCAATAGAAGAAACTGAAGTACTTCATTACTTTGTAGTTGAAGTAATTTACATATAATTATATATATATATATATATATATATATATATATATATATATATATATATATATATATATATGTTGTATGATGTCACGACTTTAGAGCCATTCAAAATATCGGTCCAAGTTTAACGGTACCTTTCAAGCGTCCATTTACATAGAGTTATTACGTTCGACAAAACACGATAGCTCTCCTCAACAAGTCATAGAAAATTGATTTTATAGAGTATAACTATTTATGAAATTAAAACATTACAATAACATTGTTGAACTATGTTGATATTATTTGCAATTAAATGTTGTATTACTATCGACGTGTACTGATCATATCGATAAGCTGATAATGTACAGCTTGTAACCTCCATAAATGTAATAATCTCCACAAATGTAATATCATCCACAATTGTCACTGCATGAAAACCCAATAATAGTTACTGTATTAACATGAATTAATGCCTGTATTTTAGCTAAATAGTGCATATACAGAGGCATACAGACAAGAATCCATACCTTGTATTCAGCAAGCCTGTATTCATGAGGATTCATGTGAATCCACGTGTATTATTCTATTATACAAGCAGTAGACATCAAATCAGGTCCAATAATCATTGTCATTCAAGGTAACTATGACATTTACCAGATCCAAGGAATATACCAAAAATGACAAATGCAATGGGGACATCTTGAACCACGAAATAATGGTGGTACCAGGTGTCCAGAATGAGTAAGCCTACCCTGCCAGCTAGCTGCACCCGTCAAGATTGACCAAAAGCGACAATTTTATTGTTATTTGGTGAATTCACCAAATTACTTTTGTGAGTCACAATTTGGTATGCTGTCACTCATCATTCGAGAAACAGACAGGTCATATTTTGATACAAAATCTCCGTATCTACCGTAGAATTTCTTAAATGATTTCACTAGTCTACTTTCTGAGAATCCTTGCCTCACTAACTTTTGAGCTAATAGGCTGTGTCTAACTCGAACGTCTTCAGATGAATTGCATTCTCTACTTGTTCTCAGGAGTTGTGAAATATACACACCATAAGCTTGAGATGATGGTACATTGCTTGACAAAAAGGGGAAAATTTATGATTTCAAAATTGAAATCGTCGCTTTTGCCGTACAGCTTAGTATATAGTGTATTTTGTCTAATTTCAAACAATACGTCTAGGTATTATGCCGAGTCCACACTTTCAGTTGTTTCTTTTATTTCTAAATCATCTGGGTAGATGTGATATACATAATTGGATATACCAGGATTATTTAAACTGATGAGAAACTCATTCGTGTGAATTTATCTGTATTATTGCGTTTTAATGCAGTGTGTAATAAAATCAACCACAAATGTAATAAAACAGTCAACCATTAATGTAACAACCCGCAACCACAAATGTAATAAACAAAATAACCACAAATGTAATAACCATATATGTAATAAATGTAAACTTGTATATGTGATCATTTGTTTATCAATGCCCTGAGTAAAAAATAACTTTAATAAGACTAGTGTAATGTTATTGCATACTTTCCTGAAACTAGGTTGCCTTTCCGAAATACAGAATAAAAAACTTTGGAGAACACGATCAGAAAACGGCGAGATGCCGATCAAACCGTTAGATAATTGAAGTTGAACAGCAGTTCTAGACACTGATAATTACATAATAAGGATGCGTCCAAATAACCTGTCAACCAGTGATACCACGCAAAGTTTATGACAAATGACTCAGAACAAATTACAGAGAAATATACAACCTTATAACAGACACTTACAACACAAACCATGTTGACGAAAACATCCATATATTCAATCAAGGAAAAATAATACGAACACTACCTTGAACACAGTAGAACAAAATTAGACATTCTAACATCCCAAGTGAAGGAACACACGTCAAGTGGGACAACATAGGAATACAGACAATCTATTGATTATTCCACATAATTTATCCACTGAAGACGAATTTGAGGCGACTGATTACGGCAAATTTCGAAAAAAATGGCGTTAAAGGATCGTAGTGTTATACAGTCTCCTCCACTCAGGAGAAGACACTGCAATGACATTCATATTACGGCTGTGTCTCGCCATAGACAATCAGTTCTGTACACAAAATAGGGAAACATAAAATACACTTTCAAATCTACAAAACACACTAAACGCAAACAATTAAGATATGAATAATGTGTGGAGTTGCTTTCCTTATTACATAGATAAATATTGAAAGGCTAATTCCTCAATTGCAACAACAAAATAGATTTATTACATTTATGGTTGACAAATATTATATTTATGGGTGATATTTTTATTACATTGATGGTTACCATTTATTACAAATGTGTTTGGTGTTTTTATTACATTTATGGTTGATTTTTGTTACATTTATGGGTGATATTACATTTATGGGTGCATTTTATTACAATTTAGGTTGATGTTACATTCATGGAGGTTACACAGCTCGCTACAACAGGCGTTGATGAACATTATGTTTTCTTTATCGCTTGGAAATCACGTGTTTCAGCTTATTTACCTGACATGATATTGAAAGTTGATGTTTCAAATCGGATATAGACGACCGGGATGCAATTTCTTTTCAATGCCTGCGAAATACATTATTTTTTATTCTCAAATCGAACCATGAATATGCTGCTTAATTTTGTGTTGAATGTGTGTACACAGGATACAGATTCAGAGTAGATCATGCTGAACGATGCTCATTAGCTTCAAATTCAGTGTACATTTCATTTTGTATTCGTTTTCTACATCTGCAAATTTACTAGCATTGCAAAAACTATAAAATAATAAGAATAATGTACCCTTCCTAGCCAATTATGGACTCGAGCAAACTTTGCACATCATAATGTACTCGACTTCATCTCGTACATTATGTTGTGGAAAGTTTGCTTTCGTTGATTTTGGCCCGGAAGGGTATATTACTGATTAAATACTGTTAATATTTGTTTTTAAGCAACCAGCGAATGCTATCATGCTGTTGACGGATACGATTATCGTGGCAATGTTTCGGTGACCAGTGGTGGGCTTACATGTCAAAAATGGACAGAACAGTTTCCGCATTCGCATAGATACACCCCAATTTTTTATCCAAACGCGGGTCTTGGAGAACATAACTACTGTCGTAACCCGGATGGCACGAATCGTGTTTGGTGTTTAACAACTCATCCTAATGATAGATGGCAATGGTGTGATATTGGACAACCAGATGAATATTGTGGTGAGCAAGTCGAAACATTATTTTTTTTCTAGAAAACAGTTAATTAAATTCAATAAAAGGTCTTGTTCATCAGTATTTTAGTTTAAGATTTTAGTAGCGCTTTCGACTGTTTATTAACATTGAAGTTATGTGGCTTAGAATATTCTTGCAACCTGCCCTTCATTTAAAGTTGTCCGGTCTAGTCTGTGCAATAATTACATTTATCAAAATGCTATGCCTGTATCGCCATTCTCCTATTGTTTAGACGGTACTGATATGAGCCCGTATTATAACGAGTTAAAATACGAATTATATTTTCACTCTAATCGAACTACTTACAGCTACGCGTACGCGTGACCTTCGCTGGTATGTTTACATACATGTAAAACAGCTGATCATAAGCGAATAAGACTTATGACACTCCGAAACGTCATTGTGATTATGGTCAAAATTTTGTTGTTTTGCAGTTAGTTCAAAGACATTGTTCTTGGGTACAAGTACGGTTGTACCAAAAACAGAGTGTGTGGTATTCCGGGAAACATATTTCCTACCTCGCAGCGCTTTCAGCGGGTCGCTCATGATCATTAGAATATTCTATCCAATTATTTTTAACTGATTATCGATCGAAATGTGCTCGTGTGTTCAGGTCATGTCGTGAATCTTTCCACAAAATCACATATATATATTGACTTATATACCATAACATCAACGTGTATGTAGGTTTCTTTTACTCAAATTAAATTGATGATACTTCTGGTGCAACTTTTACATTTCAGCGCATTTGACGCACGTTGGTTTAGTTTGGCGCCATTGGGAACGGGGAACTACACTTGAGTGAGCAAGACAGCATTATATCAATTTCAGATAAAAGATTATCGATCGATAACATTCACTGCACGATTACAGAGAAGGCTGCGCCCGTTCGCCTCCGTTAGGTGTTATTTTTGCAGTTTACTGGAATTTTCACCCTTGATATTCGCCAAAATTTGATATAAATAACAACAACTTGACAAGAGACGCTAAACTGATTAAAATGCGTCAATATAAGAGCCTGATTCTGAATATGTAAACGCCGTCAGATCGCCATGTTATGTAGGGCAATAGTATAATTTAGCGATCAAAATAAATATGATGCAAATAAAACAAGTTTCGTCAAGAAATTCTAAAATCTAAAACCATAGGAATTGTGTATATCAATTTGAGGATCGCGCTGCCACTTTTCACTATCACTGGTTCAGAATTGAAGAACTTGAACGGGTGAGAAGTTTGAAGTCTGTTCGGTACATTAGATGCCATTGTTTTCAATGGGCAATCGAGCTGATTCGCCACATGGTAAAATCAAAAATACGTCTAAAAAAACCCGTTGTTTTACCTTTTTCATTTCGCCGTTATTTTTTACGATATTTGATATTACACATCTCACAAATATTAACTAAAACTCTATTAATAGTTTTCTTTCGTTGAGTTTCCCTCTTATTTGTAAACATGGGGCCCGGGGGCACCGACGTCCTTTGTACCTCCTTACTGTTTATTTTTTGCCATAAATGTGAAATTTGGCAAAAAGTCAAATTGTTTGGACATAAATGAAAGTTATTTGAACTGGTTGGTTACTGCTCCAGCATAAGTTCAAGTGTGGATTCTAAGTATCAACAACCTTGATATGTGTGAAAGTGAATTAAGAATAAGAGATGGGACTCCATAGGATCAACAATCTCTAAAACAGGAAACGGTGAACTTATATGATACAGAAGGGGAGAAAATTTAGCCACAAACTATTGTAATATAATGGACAATGGCTAATCTAAACCAAATTACTTAAACTGGATTGTTGGCATTGATTACACATGTATTTATTGTCCATCAAATAGAAAATAAATTTGGGCAATTGACTAAAAAACATTTGCTTGTTATACTCACCACACTTGTACTTAGTATTTGGAGTGTACACCTATCTACAATACAATGATAAAAAGTTTGGACTCTGTAGGTCAACAGTGCATTTTTAATGTATGAGACTAAATAAGCTTATCCCTCAAGTATGTATAGGCCAAAAACAATATTTAATTTTGAATTATGTGGTGCAGGGAAGGACATACAATATGGTGAAAAGCAAACTAAATATAAAAACTGAATATACAATTATATGGAAATGTTGTTTCACAGTCATGAGTATCTGGTGTGTGTTGAGAGACAAATATTAAAATAGAACAGTATCATCCTGACCACATTTTGTCTGACTGGTTGTTTCCTTCTGATTTTCTGACACGGTGATAGGTACAAAATATTATGTTATTCATGATAGTTATACAACATAGCTTGCATTTTGTTCAAGTAGAACTGAGTTTTACATGTAAGATAACTTTCTCATAAACTGTAAATTCTGGCTTCTGGCAGCTCAAACGCCGCAATACTACATTTTTTGATATGATATGGAGTGACTTGCACACATATGCAATATGCAGTGACAGTCGATATATTCATAGTAAGAGTCTACTACATTCAAGCATAGTGATGTTGACAACTACATGCATGCCAATGCACGATTTCAAAGTAGCCAGGAGGAAATTCTAATGGTCTTTTAGTGGAAATATAGGTATTAAACGACAGTGAACAAACAACATTAGTTATCGTGACCTTGCTTAAGTGCAATCTCGGATCATGTATGATCTGATGATCATGCAAAATTACCATGTCGGATTATGCCGTGATTCTGAAATGCGCGTAAATCGGTCAACATAAGCACACACTGTCGTTAGCGATCGAAGTCAACAATGATGTCAAAATCAATGCACAACTGTCGAAATTACCCAAAATAGGCAACAGAAAACTAAAAGTTATCGCTGAGTCGAATGGACAGTACATCAACATAAAACGACGCTAGTTTGTTATGACATGGAGGTAGAAGGATAGACATTTCCTCACTCTCACCCAGCTATTAGTAGGGGCCGCCGGTGGGATTGCCTCGCTAAGGCAATGGATTCACCGGTACTGGGGAGTACCGAGTACGGAGGCCATCATTCTTCAGTCTATCGAAGGAGCGTTTCGTGCCAAAAAATACATGACAGCAACAAAAGTACCATCACTGTGAACTTCATATTTACAAAACATCATCAAATAAACTCTAAAAACTTTAAAACGTCAAAATTCGCACAAGACCGAGGAACAAGATCGCGTCGGTTTGATTTTTCAAAGTCCTTGCAAAACAACGCTAACTTGTTATATGCGCATGCGCATATTAAGGGGAGACCCATTTGATTTCGGGGGGGTTATGCAGGAAGTGGATATGGGAACTTTTTTTTGGTCAGAGAGACAGCATTTTTTTATTTCAACTGTCAGACCTGCATCAATTTTTTTTATCAAATGGAGTAGCAGTGCAATTTTCAAATTTAAGCCAGTGTTTCACATATCACAGGATGGTTTTATATTACATTCCAACAAATGAAAACAAAATGGAAAGTCTAGTATATATACAACTTTAAATTATAGAACACTTTTTTGGCTAATCAACAATGATCAGTACTATACTAGCTATTCTTTAAAACAGTCAATTCCTTTTAAGTTCTCAGGGGAGATGTTATCTTTTGTGGTCAGAGAAACAAGGCTCACACATTGTATTTCATAATATTTGTTGTTCCTCAATTTTTCATTGTCAACTTGTAATCTTTCTAACATATTCATATTGAGAGGATAATGTATTGGTTTTAACACTAGTTTATTGACTCCTGTCTTGTGTTTTAAATTTTCACAATTTACAGAAGTCAAATAGTCCCATATAGATATTGCCTGTACCATTGAGATATTGCAACAGGAATCCTGAAATATGATTTCTTAGGTCAGAAAAGGGAAGGAAAACATATAGTGCACTGAGGTGTAAAGTAGTGAATGCTTATATCATAAGTGCTGGAAAAAAAACACATAAGAATTGCTTGTGGTAAAAACATTTGCGCTGCCTGTGGCAGCATGCTAGCAAACAATACATGAGAATGAAGTTTCCAAAATTTTGCTCTTTTCAACTGCATTGTGACAGTTCCTTTTTTATTCCTGTCTGTTATGAGTATTTTTTTTCTCAAGCCATTACAGGCTTAATCTTTTTCTTTTATTTCACCTGGTGACATATTTTTTTCTCAAAATCCTCCATACCTCTCCCCAAGAAATCAAGTGTTTCTCCCTAAGTGAGTCCCTGACCTGTACGGGCCAGTGGATTACTTCCTCAGTAGAACTGATATGCCTGCCGGTACCGGTGTTTATTGCCTACGGAGGCCATCATTCTTCAGTCGATCAAAGGCGCCTTTCATACCAAAAAATGCACGACAGCCGCAAAAGTGCATCACTGTCAACTTCATAACTATAGAACATATTGAAATACACAGTGAAACGTTCACAACGTAAAAAAATGTGCCCAGACCGAGAAACAAGATGGCGTCCGATTCGATCAGACTCAGATTTTGTCCTAAAGTTGTGCGCATGCGCAGACGGTAGCTTTAACGAAAGCGAGTCAAAATCAAGTAAATATAAAATAAAAATGGATAAAAATATTGTTTAAAAATAATACAAGGCATGTATCACCAAATTTTGAACATTTCTGACGGCATTTGAACTATACGAACACCCATCCCAAACATCACAATAATCATATCAGTGGTTTTGAGGAAAAATTGAAAATAGTGGTTTTCACAAAAAAGCTAAAAAAGTGACTTTAAAATGATTCAATCAAAAAAAGAAAAAAGATCGTGTGAGATACATGCCCAAGTGACCACCAGACCAAATTTCAGAAAAAGTTACAGAAGCATTTCAGAGATACCTGCGTCCACAGCATACGGCCAACTATGTTGGGCATATTGGGCCGCGCCATCACATTAGAACCTTGTGCCCACAGGGCACAAAGTACTAAAAAGTAGAGCGAACGCAGAAACGATTTTCGATCCTAACTAACATGGAATTCTTCACTTAGGTTCAAAATCAAAGTATGAATTTAATTCAGGGATAACGGCAATGTTGTTCAGAGAAATTATAGTTTGAATTTCAATCTGAAGATAAGAGAAAGTTATTCATGAAAACGTCATCCCTCTAGGTTGTACTGATAATACCGTGTGAGAACGTCTTTGCAGCATGCATAAACACAGACCTTTCCAAGATCAAAATAAATTCAATATTGCATTGAATTTCGTTGTAGTCATACGGATAAAATTCTTTGAATAAAATTATAATTTATTTGGGCCGTACTGAGATAATAAAATGGCTCGTGTTAAGAGAGAAAAACAAATGTCCATCGCCGTCGCGACGCATCGGCAAGCGCCGTTGTTTATCGCTTTAGCTGGCTAGCTAGATGACATCACAACAACGTCCAGATTAAAAACGCTGTAAGAAAGTTTATATACACTTGCGGCTCCGTTACTTGAACTAAATTTTTACATTATTTTCTCATTCTTTATTGCTTTCTCGCATGAAAGGTAACGTTATCAACCGTAACGACTTTGTAAACCTTCCTGATGTTTATGCACTACCCCTTAAACCAACAAATAGTCTCCTCCTCATCATTGCCTTAGGATACAGGAGTCAACATCGCATATGATGTTTTGTGTGTTATTTTTCGTAAATTACATCTATTTCCGCAATTATTGCATGGGTATCAATGAATACAATGATTTTGATGACATTCGCAACATAGAGTTAGCAGCAGATCACAAAGTATCACAATACAGGGTAACAGGATAGTTATCCCCGGGACAATTAGTCCCTGGACATTTGCCACCTACAATTTATCCCCGGATATTTACCAACGGACACGTACCAACCGGACACTTACCACACAAGACATTTAATAACCGGAGAGTTACCCCTCTCTTCAAATTTAATTTTGAGGGACGTCTTATCTATTATCGTATTTTCAACCAGTTTCAACTTTTTTTACATAGCATACGCACTGTCTATGATTCAAACAGCCTCATGGAGTGTATTTTACATGTTGGTGGTGATGAATTGTATTTTATGAAGCACCTATCACACACTATACCGGTAAAATATGAAACTGAAGATGTCTTTAACTTTCGATGCACCCCGCTTTGACCTAAAAAATACAAATGGGAAAAAGAGAGAAATAGTATTAGTTGCCCAGTGTTAGCGTCAAGGTTAGGTTCTGGGTAAGCCAATAAAATGTTTTGTAAAGAGACATCGTTTTCTTCCGTTAACACTATATACTTGTTTTTAAATGTCATTTATAGTACTCATTTATTATATAATGCATGGTTAGACATACTGTGTCAAGTTATTATACAGTTCAATTTAAAGCCGCAGATAACACTGCCTGGCGTACTGCATGGTTAGCGGGAGGATCTTTAATTCGGGCGTCCTGGGTTTGATTCCCTGATAGGCATACGGTACAAATTAGGATGTATAGTATCACTTGCAAGGCATAGCAAAAGGTAAATCATGTGGCACCCAGCAGGAGACAGTACTAGAAAAGATGCACACGCAGTCTTTTTCATTGTTCGGGAACCTTCTTTTTCATCATTTCCCATTTGACATCATTTTCGACATACAATATTGTCGAGTCGTTATAATAGTATTTTGGGTTGGTAAATATCCGTGTGGTTAATATTTTTGGTGGTAAATGTCTCGGTGGTAAATGGTGGAAATTAGCCGGGGGGTAAATATATGTTGGTGATTGTTAAGGGGTATTTGTCTGGTTGGTAACTGTCCTTGAACCCAATTCAGCTATGGTCATGCATGCACTGCACTAAGAAGCAATCATCGGTATCTTGTCATATTTTTGGTTCATAAGTTTTGTTAATTTAGGCTATTATCTTCATGCTAATAGCATTTTTTCTCACATTTTGTACTTGGAAGCAGGTAGTGAAATTATGAACTTCACAAACTAAGGCTACGATAGTCATAGTCCCTTAACAAAGGTGCCAGTTTGCTAGTAATGTTTTTTGAAGGATACTAGCCCATGGGCTAGAAACTCAAAAATAATTTTCTAGCCGGTCACGAAGGCCATGATCTCCGCTCTGCAGCACTGCACTAAAATTCATTTATCAATGTAGCAATATTCGCTCGTAACTGATCGGACTTCTGCATGTTTAACTAATTCCCACCATATGTGGATATATATATTTACAATGTTATATACCCTGTACTGACAGACTGGGACCGGAATCGCAATTTATTGACAGTGTTGCAATAATCACGGTAATTTTTATGCAGAGAGATGACTTAGTTCAATAAATATTCAACAGAACTCGGTGTAAACTTCACACATTTTAGCGACCAGAAACAGCTATAGGCGTGACTAGATTTCTTTCATCTCTCCACAGCGTGTGATAGACTGCATTCAGTCGTAAGAGGAGGGGAGCTCGAGCGAAGGGAGCGAAAGTGTTTCTCCTTGTGAGAGTGTTCACTTTCCTGTAGTCACTATACACACGGTAGCTTCGATCAGCTTTTGGCACATAGATGCACGGCGAACACAGCTTCTGTCACTAGGTTAAATAAAATCATTGTCATGCAGATATTTGACTTCTTCCTTTAGATATTTCGCTTTTTGTTAAATTCAGTCTGTAAGGATGCTGTTTCACAGGCTTATCCCTCCGAGCCGTAGGCGAGGGGGATACGGCCGCTAAACAGGGAATCACTCGTCCGCGACGCAGACACACGAGTGAGGAATACGGGGGGATTATATATTTATCACATGCATAGACCCAGTTTTCCATGAATAAACCTTCCAGGAATGACAATTACTGGGAAAAAACGAGAGGGAGTATTTTACAAGAATTCATACACTTGTGTTATGCGGTCGTGGCTGGGTCACAGCTGAATTGACTGCAGTCAGCTCAACATGTCGGGGCTGCTGCTATTGATATTAGCGTCTCTCGTAGGGCTTTTTCTGTGAGAATCAAGCGGAAATAGGAAAGACTATGGATTTTTAATGCAAGGTATTTATTTGGTACTTACTATAACATCAATTTTAGTGAAAATTCATTCATAAAATTATTGGACGTACAAGCGGGATGTCGCGACACTCAGCCGCGGCTGGCGAGAACGGGTTATTTTTGTCAATATTCGAACATCATTCAAATAATTCTTCTTTGCACAGTTTGTATGAAATTTTCAAAATTAACAATTATTATGTTTTACGAAATTGTCAATTGTATGTTTAATATTTTACGAATAAAATGAGCGTGTTTAAATAAAATGAAGAACAGTGTTCGGCTCTGACTCAATCGGTAAGACAACATACAAGCAACGATCGAGTCTTTCTTAGCTCAGTCGCGAGACGACGGAAGTTCAACAACAAGGTACAATACAGGAAACGTGATGCACAATATGCATGGACAAAACAATAGCTTGCACCTTTAAGTGCACTGATAACATTGTGAACTCGTCGCTCTTGAAAAATATAATAGCGTTTCTTCTCATGAGTCTCAAGTCCGGAGTATCGTCATTGCTGTCAGAAATAATGTACGCTCTTTGCTTCATCGGCTCGCCCCGGGGGCTCGACTTGTTGACTGCCTCGGCAGCATTGATCGTGATGTTGAACTTGAAACCCGTCCATGTTGCTTCAGAAAACATTCTTACTGCTGTAGGGATGATTGGTACGTGTCTTGGGTTATCGGCCATGCTTATTATGTTGTTTGATGGACATCGAGAAGGGCAATTTTGACGAGGTAGACAACACAAAATGCCGGTAACATACCGTTAAAATGTCAGCGGTGTACAAATCAAACATTTCAATTGAAATCAACGACGAAGAAACACAAATTCATAAAATTCTAGTATCGACGAGATTTTGTGTTTTACACATATATTTTAATACTCCATATTTCCTTATGTTTCATTACCCTCCCACTTTTCAATTCAGGGATTTGAAAATAAGTTCTGAACTGAACAGCTGATTTTTTGTTTACGTTTTAATAGTAGTCCGGGTCCCATATCCACCACATGTGGAATATTGATTCATCGTAGTCATATACCTATAGTGTGACATCATACTATAGGGATAACTGGGTCTATGTATGTGATATATATATATATATATATATATATATATATATATATATATATATATATATAAAATCCCATGGTATTTTTCTCTGTTTGACGTCGTCGTATACGAGTGTTTTTCGCGGAGCCGTACAACTTCGAGCCGAAGGCGAGAAGTTGTGCGGCTCCGCGAAATACATGAGTATACGATGACGTCAAACAGAGAAAAATACTATGGGCTTATATATTTATCACATGAACAGTCTTCTTATATTTCGTTGATGTGGATGGATGTTGATGCAAGGTTTTTATCGCGATATTGTGTTTTTCATTACGCGGATTACTTTCATTTATTGAGTAAAGCGGCCCGTCACCCAGGAGATGTGCTAATGTTTACAGCCATACTTTCATTCATAAATCCGATTAAGCTGAACTTTTGATACATGAAATGGTATCTCCACCAATCAGACATACGGATTCGGTCACGTGCGCATGTCAATCTTTGTCTCGCGCTGGACCGATGCCAAGGCAAGTCTACCATTTGCGGACATGGCTTTCACCGCGCTAGCGACGGATAACCATAGTATTTTGATTATTTAGAATATTTACGATTATATTTATGAAAGTAATGCAACGACACGATCGAAACAGTAGTTATCATTCTTAGAGATGCTGTGGATTTTAAAATATCACAAGTTTACGACCTTGGCAAGCCCGAAAGTTTCAGATCGATGACACATAGAGTGTACGCTTGTAAATTGTAGTGGGCACTGCCGTCACCGGTCTTCGCCGGTGGCCATCTCGGTCGTCAATTTTTCGTCTTACGGACTTTGATGTTTGCTGCGACACATATATCGCCCGTAGGTACATCCCAATTTTGTTACTTGACGGGAACTCTGTTCTGTTGTGAGTGTTGTCCGAGTCAACTTTCGAAATACATCGGATTCTACGGCGCTGCACTGGAGGTCGACAGCTTATGTTTTCACTATTAGCCTTACGCTGCAGGTTTGATTCCGATCGAGAAACGACGGAATAATTTGTGTGATGAAGGAAATTTATCGTTGTTCGTAAAATGACTTTATGCTTGTGCCTTCTATGTCGCTTTCCCGAAGATTATACGGTACTCATTTAAAGTTGAACTTTCGTTGAGATGTATATGTCGGATTTATCGCCAACCTCGATCGCCAGGTACGACGTCGCTTGGCGATCGCTAGGTGCGACGACGTCCACTTTGAGCCTTACGACTGGAGCCGTGACGTTACTGAGCCATTAAAACGATCGACGGTATCCTCATTCGATTCTTGGGAATAGCTAAAGCTTTAGCGACTCGAAAGGCATATTTCCATATCTTGATTTATCGGGTCACCTTTTTGTCAAAATGCCACGAGAGCACGGCATCGATCACGACAAATCGTTCTGTGTGGCAACGTGCATGTACGAACGGTACCATTGCAGGAAAAAAGTTCCGGTTGATGACGTACAACAGCGGTAATATGGATTTCTTATCTGTGCTGGTGTACGTCACACAGGTGGAGATACGGGCTAGTTCATGTGATATATATATATATATATATATATATATATATATATATATATATATATATATATATATATATATATATATATAATATTCATATAGCTAAAAATAATAAACCAAAATTACTTCAAGTAAAAAGTAATGATATCTGTTACCTAAGCTTCCAATTTAAATATTATAATTATGCATCGTTCTTGTGCCTGATGATTACAGGATGCATGCAATTTAAGTAACAGATATCATAACTGTGTACTTATATAATATATATATATATATAATATATTATATATATATCATGACTAGAACTTAATTGGGAGATTCAATATTGTAGTATTAGCGGTCTATTCAGTAAATTAAAGCTAAGGTACCCTATTGGTGTTGCTATTCACTTGTTTTTAAGGATAATTTGTATTGGCCCAACTTTCAGCTACACGGTACCCGGCATTTGTTGATAAATATGTAAATGTAAAAGATTTCTACCATGTAATGCGCTTTTTTAGATAAAATCAGCACACCTGCCACACCGTCCGTAAGCACTGTATATTCTCCCCATGATCGTCAGCCAAGAAGGCAAACTACCTTCGGACCAACAATTGACCGATCAACGACATTGTCAAGTGTTTCATATGATGAGGAGTTACAAACTGACAAGGTGACGGCGAATGATGAACTGTCAACAACTGACCAGACAACTGCGAATGTTGATGTGTCAACTAATGACAAAGCTACTAACAAACTCGATGTGTCAGGAAATGAAAAGACTACTATGAAAGTTGAAGTGTCAACGGAAGGCAAGGCTACGATAAATTACGTCATCACAGATGACTCGACCTATTGAACTCACGGAATATTTATAAACATCTTAAATACACTAGGAGGTGTAACAGTTAAACACCAGGATAGCAACAACAATGGTAAGTATCGTGGCATTTTTAGATCTGATCTGATCTGCTCTCTCTCTCTCTCTCTCTCTCTCTCTCTCTCTCTCTCTCTCTCTCCACACACACACACAACTCTGAGGCTAACAGGCAAAGTAGAATACCCTTTGCAGGTTTTTTGCTACGTCCATAGATCACAATGTTATAATTTCCCGCTTCAGTAACAGTCTTTTACAAAATAAGCTTAGTTATAAAAAGGCACACACAAGCGTCTTCATCTTATATTAAACGAGTTCGCTTCATTGGAAAGAGAATGCTGAAACGCTATCACTTCGTTCTCAAAACATATTTGAGATCGTCTGGTCTATAATAACTAGGTACTACTGTGGATCACTTGCCCACGAATTTGTACACGCTGTTTGATGGGCAGTTGCACTTAGATAAATCATATTATCCGTTGTATCTTTCTTCAAATATAATTCTTATACGTTTTTTTTTTTTGCTTTTGACGATTTGTATTTTCCACAGGTGGAGAACACGATACGTCGCTGCCAACCATCATAGCCGTCGTTATTTCACTGGCATGTGGCCTGAATATACTTACTGGTTTCATATTTTTTGTGCTTCGTCGTAAAAAATGAACTCGACTTCAATTATTGGGAAATTTTTTGGATGTTCAATTGAAGACCTGCTTTCTCGTCGTTTTCATTTACTGCGAATTTTTCGTTTGATTCCCCCTTAATAATTTGTAAAGGTAGTAGTAGTAGTAGTAGTAGTAGTAGTAGTAGTAGTAGTAGTAGTAGTAGTTTTTTTGCATTTGTAGGCCTTTTGCCCAAATGCAAAGGGTTTACATTCCACATTGAATAATTACAGTGAACAAATACTTCTACAAAGGAAATGGACATAAAATTGAGAGAGCGCCAATATGCTAACAACACAACAATAATCATAAGAAATCAACTCTTTGCTTTATTGTCAAGTTTAATGTATGTGTATAATTAACCTAAATATTCTTCATCAGATAAACGTAACTAATTGGAGATGTATCTTATTCGTAATCAGTCCCTGTTTTGTAAACATCAATGAAGTTGATTTTGACACCCACTAATTGGCACTTTGAATATGATGTCTGTTCTTTTAAGGTAAAGGGCGACGAATTCGGACGCGCACGCGCTTTAGAACGTTTCTGCGCAGATTTAACTCCAGCCTGCCGCAAATGGGTTATTTTGCAGCGCATGTATTTAACATCACCTGTCATTGTTGAAATTGCGCTTTTACCTAATTTTTTGACCCAGTCTCTTAGAAATACATGTGACCTTTAACCTTGTCATATTTTGACCCCCTAGGAAGCTGGATTTTATTCAATATGAGCGCAAAATTAACATTTCTCTCCCATTTACTTGGCGCATATTACCCATTCACCTGGAGATATTGTAAAAAGTAGCGTGGTGACACCCTTTTATTAAAAGTGTAAACTAAATGGTATTATGTCAGGATTTTATTCGCCAAGTTTGGTCAAAATGACACCATTCAAAGCGACAGGAAGAAAGTTCGAAAATTATGTAGTGATATAATTTCGATATCGTCATTTTGTAATCGATACTTATGTTAAAATTTCTTTACAAACATCATGAAAACTATACATTCGATAGATATGGATCTTAATCCTTGGTATTTATTAAAATTAACTCATTTGCTAAGCGTTTTATAATTGCTTTCTTTAGTTTAAGTGAATTATATCATTTTTATTTATTTCTAACGACGCCATTTTAACGTCCGTTTCCATGGAAACGAGCATGGTGACCCCCATTTTTTATTTCATTTTTGCACTTGCACAACTTCAAAGAATATTTGTGCAAAGTTTCAAGAAAATGACACCACAACCTAATTTTGACGTAATTCGTAGTGCTTCACCTTAATAATTGCAAATTGTAGTTGCCATACGTATTTAACGGATATCAATGATGGCATTTGACAGTCGCTGTGTTAGCCTAGTAGACAAGTGTACCTTTCACAAAGTGGGACAAGAGATTTCTCATACATTTATATCAATCATTTTAAACAGCGGCAATTCCATTAAAAGGAAAACAAAAGCCATTTGGTAAGCCCTGACATAAATGATCAGTCGTTATAGTGTGGAACACGTGAAATGATGCATCAATTTTGCTAGTCATAATAGACAAGTTATTCAACATTTTGAGTGTCTTGTGGTACTTTTAGCACCTCACTTTTCAAGCGTTCGCTAATGTTCACAAATAGAAAGTATTTGAAGAGTGTTGTATGGAAACAAAAAGTCGTAATGATTATTTATTGAACTGTAGATGATCAAAGGAGCGATGCATCTTTAGACAGAAATAAACCTTTTTGAAGTTGGTGTGATTAATACATGAGGTTGAAACATATTTGGTACACGAGCTGTATTCTTTTCGGAATTTTTAAGGTAATATAAGAATTACAAGAGAATAAACGCTACAATCAAGCTATGTGATGAATTGACAATACAATCACTAATTCCGCTTTTGGTGGTGTAGGTCTTGGGGATTGGTGACTACGAAGTGAAACTTTCTGATTCATACAATTATCTAGAACATGACATAAGTGATTATAATTTTGAAGATGATGAAATAATTGCCAGCCGGAAAAAAAGCCTGGACAAATTAGGGTTGTACTTTCGGATTTACTCAAGTTCAACGTCTTGGCATTGTGTTTCCTTTTCAAAACACTCAGTGTCAACGAAAGACGAAGATACGACGAACACGACAAATTAATTTATTACAAATGACGCTACTTCAGGCAAAGCGCCAAAAAAGCGACATACTGGGGTACTCTTAATGACAGGTAAAATATTCTTTCAGGTGAAAAGAATGTTTTAGACAGCATGATTTATTACAATTTGACCAACAGACACAGCTGTAGTAGAGTACACATAATAATAGTACAATCTCAAAATTTCGACAGATGTATCCGAGTACTCATCACATCGGTCGCTCGATATTGCAAAAGACAACATTATTCATATAAATACCTTTATTTCATTCAAAAAAGTTCTCGGCCTATCACTGTATATATAACACCCATATCAAATTATCGAAGGGTTTCGATCGACTTTACCGCAAAAGAGCGAAAATGCGTAAGAATTCTTCGCCAAATCAAAGTAGGATATCGTTTAAGTGTTCGCTATGATATTTTTCCATATTAACCACGGTTTGCTGGTGTGCCTAAATCAAGCAAAAAACCATTAGCCACGGCAAAAATTGATTGCCGACGTTAATATATTACTCAAAGCACAAAGATGTACAAATGATGTGACACTTTTATTCAACGTAAACAAGTTTGGATGTCACTTGAACATTTCTAAACACACTTCAATGTATAAAGGTTCCCATTTAAGTGGTGAGTAAATTATTGCGGAGTCACTACCCTGGGTTAGTAACACCCCCACCCTCAAACAAAATCGAAAGCTCAGCCTCAGTTTCCACTAGCCCGTCTGCGATTTCTTAAATTTTGTGAAGTTCGTGTTTTCACTGCCTGCTCTTCAACCGTACAGCAAAATTGAGGGACATGCGTTTGACATGAAGATTTTTGCTGACATTTTGCTCAGTTTGCTCAGTTTCTGGGGCCCAGTTGTCGTTCACTGCTGAAATTTTCGGAAATTTTGACGGTTTTCTTGGGTTCGCTGATAATATAATGGAAATAACAGACTCCGCTCTGACCATTAACGTTTATTTTTGGGCACGGGCTCGAGGAAAGCCACATTAACGGGCTCGGCAAGCCTCGCCCGTTAATTTTTGGCTTTCCTCTCGCCCTTACCCACAAATAAACGTTAATGGTCAGCGCGTCGCCCGTTATTTCTATAATATATATATATATATATATATATATATATATATATATATATATATATATATATAATTCAATGGTTTTTATTATTTGACGTCATCGTATACGAGTGTTTTTCGCGGCGCCGTACAACTCCAAGCCAAATGGGAGCAGTCTTGCGGCTGTGTGAAAAACACGAGTATACAATGACGTCAAACAGAAAAATTCCATGAGATTTTATATTGATCGTAAGTCTTCACATTTATCTTTTTATGTGCATAGATCAAAATTATTGCTAAAACTTGCATGATATTCGTCGCGATTTGTGTGAAGTCAATATGTTATTACAACCGAGCCGTTAATTTCTACATCTAAAAGGTCCACCCTTCAGCGGTTTACATAAAATAATCGCAATCATACCAATCCACAATCCGATAACACTAGGTCAGAATTCGTAACACAACAGTAATAAACATAAACACAAAAAAGCATAGAACAGACAGTAAAGCATCGGTACACACAACAAAGTCAAATTCATGAAAGAAAGATATAATTATGGACCTCTTGGCAAGAGCCCAAGAAGTGATGTCAGGTGTTTCGAAAATAGTAAGCGCATCGTGCCCCCTATGTGGTACCCGCCATATATCAATATGTAAGTCAGATAGCTAGTGGTCTCACGCCCAGTGTCACTGATGTCATCAGCGATCATTTGTCGAAGAGAGATATTGTATTTATCTGCCAACTTGCGATACCTGCCAAAACAGCGTTTGAATGTAGAGACAAGTCTTTCTTTGGTGTAACCCTGATTTAAAAGTTTTTAAGAGAGATGGCCATGTCTCTCTACAAAATCACCATGAACTGCATGCTCTACCATATCGAATAAGCCGGGAAATGTATACCCCATAAGCTGGTGAAAGTGGAATATTACTGATGAGATGAAACTTTCTTCAGAATGTTTTCGATCGAACATTTTTTGATACAAGCGTCTGCCTTTATTCGCCCATGATTTGAGACCACAACATCGGACACTGCCTCAAACTCTACTCCGTCGAGAGGTTCCTCCCATTCATCACAAATTTTAAAAAGTTCGTCGGTACGACGTGTCACCTCAGGTCGCGTAGATGAAAGCTGCACGGGATTTGCATGATGCATCAATGTCTCTGCAAAGTTACAAGCGCTGTTGACATTGGTGTTCAAATTATTCAATTAAAATGTCAGTTTGTTTTATCCTTGCATCACGTTCCTTATTAAATTCCTTCACCAGTCTGTGCTGTTCATGTCTTACATTTTGAATTAACTCTTCGGCTTTTCTGTTAACTTTATCTCTCTCCTGGTCAAACACCGAGTTAATTTTATCCCGCCATTTCTTGACCGCTTTCATGTTTGTGTCGATGCAATCCTCTTTCGCTTTCAGGTTTGTCACGGTGTCCTTCAGGTGCAGCCACACGGAGGTAGCGGTGCGCGTGCGCAGGAACACGATGGTCGATGACCGTGCAGGCTATACAAACTGGTACTTGACACGTATCGCAGTAAAACTGGACTTTGGTCTCTGGGTGTGTCGGACAGTTGACAACGTATACTCTGCGATCGACAGTCTTTCTGCCTCTGGCTCATTGAGATCTGATATCAATCGCACTTTGTGCGACTTAGTTGCTTTGATTTTCCTGTGCAGTCGTTCACACTTCTCGCACAAATATTGGCAACACTCGACGCAAAACGTGACTTATTTCTTTATATTCACAGAGTTCACATACTCTGTCTTGTCCGCACGCTAGCTTTCTCCTCTCAATCACCAGATCAACCAGCGAGCTCATGAAAAAGTCTTAAAATTAAACGAAGAAATCTACCATAAATGAAAGCATTCTGTGTTTATGCATCCATTGCACTTAACTTGGATTTGAACGAAACGGATATATGATAAAAATGGCATTGGAAGTAGTAATTTATCAGTGCTATTCTTTGAGATTGTTGTCATGGTATTCTAAATATTGTCCTAGGTTTTTTTATTCTCTTCAATAAGATTTGCCTGATTTTGCACAATCTGTTGTATTTTTGGTTCATTAATGAGTCATGATAACTTATTTTGATGGTTGTTTTTGCAATTAAACTAGCGGCGACCAATTCACTTGTACTGCATATTTCCCCTCACCTGTCTTTTGACGGAATTACGTGCTTGTGTCAAAACGTACGCGCTCTCATCCCATGATTTCAAAATCAACGCCAATATTATTCATGCGTATTGATTGATCAAATGAACTCTTTTGACCATAATTGGCACCCCTCTAACTCCGTGCCTGTGTGAAAAGCATGCGCAAGCCCACCAAAAGCAACCAACTCGTACAAATTAAGGCTTCAACATGAAATTTATCACCTATCCTGACGTGTCAAACACAGCAATCCATATGTGACTGATTGATAAAGGAAGTGACCCTGGTGTGACAGTCACTGATAGTATAAACAGGACTAGTATACACGGGAGATAAACTAGAAAAAATACCGTCAAGGACAGTGTGCTCACATTCAGTTTGAATTGGTCCATTTGAGAAATATTTAAACCAGGAAAAACAAGAATGACAAAAGCAAATAAGGTCTCCAACTTAGGTAATGGAGGTCATCTTCAGGAACATGCGTATCAACTTCTGTAGCAATGGAACAAGCAGATCCTAAATACATAAGCAAATGTCAACAACAAAGAATAGACAGAGAAGGCTTGATAAAAAGAAAAGGTGGGAGTGGGTAAAAAAATGTAGAAGGGATCTGGTAAAAAAGTAATGCTACCTCATCAATCTTCTAGACCCTACCCCCTCCTGAATATCAAATGTTCCATCCATTGGTATTACATAAAACCAGATGACAAGAAATGTATTTACAACCTTGGGGATGTTTTTAATTAATGCGATGAGTGTTATCATTCTAATGTAAACAGCACTTAAGTTACTTACAGATAGTGAAATGCCTTCCACTGTGGGCGGTGATTACAACATCTGGAATTATCCTGGATCCAAATTTCTAATCAGTTCTTGTATTTCTTACAAAGAAAAGTTGCAAAAATTGGTCCACAATGAAAAAATTCACCTCAGCTTTGTTTTCTGGATCAAATTTTCCTACATATTGATACCAAATATGACAAAATTATGTTCACAGCCTTCGAAACTGTCTCACAACATATCCTGGGTTGGTGTAGGTCATTTAAGGTCACAAACTGAGAAAATTACCTAAAATATACAAATTTGGGGAGTTTCCAAACACTTTGAGCAGATAATTTATCTGATTAGATCCCTTGGGACTTTATACCAAATTACAAAGCTATCAAACAAGTAATTTTGAGAACAAGTTTTCTTGACCAAAAATGACAATATTATCTTAAAAATACAGATTTATATATTTCAGGACAATTTCCACATATCTAACTATTGTCATCTCTTTACTTCTGTGTACCAAATATGAAAGCTGTCTGTCCAGGGGTTTTAAAATGAAAATACTGTTTAAGATTTTTTGACCAAATATGACAGAATTGCTCTAAAATAGTAATTTTCCGAATTTTGTCATAATTTCAACAAATTAGAAGAGTAACACCCTTGCAAAGAGACAACCCAAATTTGAGAGCGATTGGGCAGCGAGTGGTTTCAGAGAAGAATAATTTTTACTGAAAATGAGAAAAATCACCAAAAAATTCAGCAAAAATACAAAATTAAGGATATCTTCACAATATTCACAAAACTGTATAAGGTTCACCTAAGGCACTTGCACACAAATTTTTAAAGCAATCAAAACAGCAGTTCTCGAGATATTAATTCTTGACCATTTTCACATTTTGTAAGCTCATTTGCATAATTTTGGCAATGCAAACTTCATTTGAACAAAATCCCATCTTTAGCCCAGGATGCATCCACACACCAAATACCAAGCTGAAACGTGCAGCGGTTTGCATGTTTTTGATGTTGACGGACATACTGTACATACATACATACATACATACATACATACATACATACACACACACACACACACACACACACACACACACACACACACACACACATACATACATACATACATACATACATACATACATACATACATACAGACGCCATCGACTTCAGCTTATACGATAAACTCACATTGGTATAACCAAATGTGAGCTAAAAAACGACATAAACTAAACTTGACAAACAACGCTGAACTGGAACAATCCAGGTGACGTTTAAGTTATGCAGGACGTTTACTGGTACATTTACAACGAGAAGTTGTAAGTAACACGTGCATTGCAACGAATACCTGTTATGTAGGAAGGCCTGAAGACCCTGATGTGTCTGTTTGAAATGTAGTCTGTGAAGATGAAACATTTATTTTGTGAAATATTGACCTAATTTCGAAGGAAAATTAAATAAAAAAATGAGGAAACCAAACGTTCAGGTGTCTTGGATTTGAAACAGAGTACAGAGAAAGATCCATAGTTTTTGGCAAAGGCCGCGGCGTACTTATACTACTAAACATGTTTAAGAGTGTCCCATTTTTTTGTCACAGAAATTGTGCAATTGTGCATGAAGCAAACAGTCTGTATGACGTCGACCCGGCCGACATCGCCTTTAAATTTCCATATGAATTGTAGAGAGAAGACAGACAGCCTATAGGAAAGATGACCAGAACGCGTAGGCCACAAGTTCAAGCATGGACAGCCGAGGACAAGCTAACCTCTTCAAACGGCTGCCTTGATAGTGCGTGCCCATATAAGTGGTGAAAGAACATCGTTATTTGAATGCTTATAATCTGCGATTGATTGAAACACACAGCATTTTTTGTCCACAGAGTGAAAACACCATTGGTCTTGGTTCACAATCCGTTTGCTGAAAAGTAATGGGGATTGGCAGCAAAGCTGACTGCTGTGGTTGAACGGAGAAGATAATATTAGTTTCTAAGTTGAAATACACTTTTTTTGAATTGAGGTAGTTCGCGCCACGTTGAAAGACTTAGACTTTTGCCCTAAATGTCCATAAGGAAAATTTAAACCATTGCCCCTGGGCTTCGAAATGAAGATTTCCATTAAAAGGTCACTATATGAAATTTGAAAGTATTCGTAAAGTATTTTAGCTCCTTTGACAAGTGCTTCTTTTTATGAGAAATAAAAATTAATTCCGGTTTATCTTCTCCACATTTTCTCACAATGGTAGTTCCCAATATTTTTTGACAACATATGATATGATTGCTTCCTAAACCAGTGCTTATGCAGGTGATACCTCACCATTTCTGACGTTGGTGGCAGGGTAGCATCCCCTGAGGCGATTTAATCTGTTGGGAGAAATGGTAGGTGTGTGCGGCCTTACCTATAAAAGCCATATCTCACTTTAGACCAAAACTTCTCATTTTAGGACCTAATGTTTCCGGGATACGACTTGTTTTCATAACCTATATTCTATTTTGGTATGAGGAAATACCAGATAAGAAGAGAAGTTGAGTTATTTTTTTCCAGTTGCAACATGGTGTTTAGTGACACCTTTTTGCAAAGAGGTCAAGAATTCAAGCAAAACGCCTAATCATAATTTAAAGCTGATTTGTTGTACCACTGCAGATGTCGTGTAAATAAATGTCGTTAATTATTGACAGGTAAAATCGGCGCACGCATAATATAGGGGAGGTAGTTCCACTGACTTTGCAACTTTGTCAGTGCTGGTCCAAACGACGTTGAGAATGAACATGGCTGGAGCAAAAGCCGTGGTTGGAGTGTCGTCATTCGTTATTGTTTGCGTCCTTATTGCTGTTAGTACAGCGACTGATTTTTGGATTAAAAGTGGGCCGTTGGACTCGGAGGGGTCAACAGCGTCAATGGGTTTATGGAGAGTCTGTGGGTACAACGGCCAGGGTATGAAGATGTGTGAGGACTTCCCGATCATTCACGACGACATGCCTGGTGAGTGTACCCCTGTAACTACAATTACAGTATTTGATAGACCATCACTCTGAAAAAAAATGAAATATTGATAAAGTCATGAGTGGCAGCAAGAGTTTCTACCGTAAATTTTAGCCCATGATAAAAAATTGAGTCTTCTCTGAGCTCATTGGAATTTATATTTTGTATTTCCGGCACAAAAATAGGGAAGAATATTTTATTACCTCGGGTAAACGTTTGACGGGCTTTGCAGCATTTTACATAACCATTGTCTTCTTTCGTTTTAATAGAGAAATGCGCCTTATATTGTCACTGGTTATATTTCCATCCTTTCCAGCTTTCATATATGGTGCACGAGCATTTATGGTATCAGCTTGCATCTTGGCATTCATCGCTATGATCTGTACTGTACCGATATTCATTGCAGAGAGAGCCAAAATATATATAGTCGTTGTCGGGATAATGTACTGCATTACAGGTGGGCTTAAATCAAAATGTTTTTTTTTTTTCATAAAAACGTTTCAAGCTAGAACTAGGATTGATGAAAATTCTCTCAAAGATTATTTATGGATATGTAGTGGTTGACATGTTTCCTGACTACGGAACAGAATCACCTTTTAACAGAAGCACTTCTGTATTTTTATCAACGACGGACCTCTAAAGTTTTTATTTCCAGTCGGCCCAGCCTTAAATTACATTATTTCTGACAGAAATATATAATCGACGACTTAATAAATGTTATAACATCAAATGTTTTATTATTTTACTGAGATGTGATTGGCTAGGAAATAAGTGACATGACAGGACATCAGAAACAAGAACAGGATTAGTAATTGCATTTCTGTTCTCTCTTCAGGTTTATTCGGACTGGTCGGGACAACCTGGTTCGCGAGAGGCTATACCGCTGAGGTACAACAACTTGAAGATCCAGATGCAGGGGATTTTTCTTACGGCTACTCCATTATTGTTGGCTGGGTTTCAGTCGCCTTTGCCATTGCCAGTGCATTGCTCATCGTCTCCCAGGCATACTTTAGCAATCAAGAGCGTTTTGATTCGTTACTGCACAACTCGTCAAAACACGGACAATCGTCAAAATACAGTATCGCTATCTAACTGACGTGTTAACTGGTGTTCTCTTATCATACACCAAAACTAATCAAAGTGCGTGTTTTCCATCTTTTTTCTTGTAATAGAGCTGCTTAGTTTTCCCTGCAATGTGAGATACGCCACTGCTTACTAAACCTAGGCTGATAAGAGTGACAAATTATTATTAGTCTATTTCCGTCTGTGTTTTTTGGTGAGGAGGAAGTATAATTCTTGAAACAACACCCTTATATCGTTTGAGTTAAGAACACTGTGCTTCGGGGACGGATATTCAAACTATCAAATATGTACAATTCTTTTCTTGTCAGGCAAAATCAAAAAGTGTATTTTCCCCTTAAAGTTATCACAGGGATGACAGCCGCAGCCATTTTGAATGTCAAATACCGGAAAATGTTAGGTAACTCAAATTCTATAGTTCTAACCTTTTCACAGCGACACTTAATTTGGTAAGAGACTGATTAAAAAGTTTCATTTCGGAGAGTTTGAGCAGAAGTTTTCATCTGCCAAGTTCGAGGTGCAAACCTTCTTAAACTTTAACATGATTATTTTAAAGAATACATATGTTTCCTACATAACAGTTTGCTCACTGAGTCATGTTTTTCGTAATTAATGTAGTTCGAGTCTCGAAAATGAAAGATTTGAGTGATGTGTCCGCATTTTGATGAACTGCGGAGCAACGAGTCAAAATGCGGACACAGTACGAGAATACGATATCGACTAACTACGTGTAATAAACCCTTTACCATAAATGCATACTTCGTTATGACTATTGTTTATATCATTCCGCTGTTGGGCCATTGCACTTTACAGGAGGGGTTGTGGTGCACTTTCCGCGCGAATAATTTAAATATCAATATTTCGACACAGGTTTACATGGTTACTGATGTTCTCACACTCCAAGCGTACGACGGACGTGAGAGAATCTTAGCACAGCTTCCTCATACTTTTCATGGCGGACTGTGCCTGTGCAGCTGCGAGATTGGACACGGATATCTCCAAGAACAAGCGGGTGACATTTGTCGACACACAATTCCAAGTTCATTACTTATTTCAAGTTTTGCGTCTAATTTGATCTTTGTCCGGAGTCATTGCATTCACCTGACCACCTGCAGGTACAATTTCCATCGGTATCAAGCATCGCTGGTTTTCTCCAATATTTGACAGTTGTGCGCCGAAATGGACTATTCAGAACACGTCACGTGCCCTTTGTGTCAGATATTATGATTTTAATAGTAGCCTGTATTGTCCTTCATTTTTCTGCCAATAAAAATGTAGCTCGACATCTATGTTTTACATGGATTCTGATGATCTCAGTTTTGCTATGTTTGTCATATATTGATGACATTTATAAATACTTACAATACATTGATTATATATTTAAGAGGCGATGGAACACCAAATCAGTTTGATGTCATCTCCATACTCAAAGCCTGTTGACCTGTTTGCAGTGCACCTTCACGAGCCTATTAGAATCATCAAACCTGAAAAGGGGAGTACGTAAGCATTTTAATTCCTGTATAATAAACGACATGCGGCTTTCATGTTTGTTTTATCTATATCCTGCTGTGTAAGATAATTAATTTTATAATCACTAAATACAGATTCCGCTGTATATGTATGTCTTGTGTTTCAAAAGTTACTTCTCACTCTTTTTGAAAGTGACATTGAAGCATTTTCGAGGTCGAGTAGTGTAAATATTTGTTGCATCGATCAGAGATGCTGTCGCTCCCGTGTGGTTGTACACATTTTAACAGTTGAGCAATCGTCACGTCAGCACGTCAATACTATTGTTGTAGCTATAGGTAAACATACAAAGGCCTTCTACAGGCATTCGACCATTTAATTTCAAAGAACACAAACATGCTTCTTCAGTCGACGTCGGTCATACAGATGTTAATGACATCTGGATGAAAGTATGTTACACCCTCAAACATCTTACTCGACAACAATCCCGCCATTTTGCAAGAATCGATAACGAGAGTTAGAAAGAATAATAGAAAACACGGACGCAAATGATATTAGTATTTCACCTGTTATCAACATTGCAAAGGCGACCCAGGTACCGTGGTCTTCGTTTCCCGCTACGTAGATATCACAAACGCGCCTATTACGCTCGATGCGGACGCACATATCATGAACAGACCAGCAGCACGGACGGCAGCGGCTGTGAGTGCGAAATGTAAATAAGCTAAGTAGTGAAATAGTAAAATAATGAGATAGGATAGGATAAGGATATGATAAATAATTTATATAGCGCCTAGTATCCATCAGCAATGTTCACTGGCGCTTTACACTAGGTCACAGGTAAGCTCCCTTGAAGAAATGAGTCTTAAGCAGAGATCTGAAGGTGCGAATGTCCGGGGCTGTTATTGTAATTTGTCAGGTTTGCGTATTCTGTGTACCGGAAACTGACTTTTCAATGACTGACTTGGTGTAAATGTCGACTCAAGTCAATTTTGCCTGTTTTGTAACTTCCGTAACTGACAAGCCCATCTACAAGAGGATAAGATGGCTGCTGCAGTTTTGTATGCGTTTGTATGTTTTTGTTCGTTGTACAGGGTCACATACTTTTATTCCACATTCATATTATGTTTATCGAACACAGTAACATATATATCATGACATTAAGGTAGAATGCGCCTCGGGGACAGATATTCAGACTCTCAAACTTTTATAATTCTTTTATAGCGACTGCATGAATTCATTATTATTTAACCGTTCAAATAGTTTGTGACTGCAAGTAATCAGCTTTGCAATTTAAAATGATAATGATTCAAGCTGCAGGTTCTAGAATTTTCGACAGCCATACTGTAACGCCCTCTCTTTCAGGAATTTTATCTCAAGGCGTCCCTCACGTGGCCGATGCCTTTAAAGGTTGGTTGAAGATTATACGAGAAGGAGATAGCGTCATAGTTTTAATTAATTATTGGTAAAGATTTCAAAGAGAACAATCGAGAACGGTGTACTCCATGGTGTGATTTTGTTTATTATCTTCAGAAACAATCAAAGACTTGCAGGAAATTTCTACGTAATGAACATTTTATATTGAGGATAATTTTGTAGTTATGTAAGTTAAGAAAAGTAGAGAATGTACACTGGACTATTGTAGTCGAGACTCGAGTGTAACATTTTATAGATATTTAAATGAGTATGGTTCTTCGCTTGCAAACAACACGTGATCTCGAAATGTCGACACCTTCTTGACAACACACTGATATCATAACAAAAGTAGTTAACAATTTATAATGCGCAATCATTAAGACTTAGCAAGAGTAACTTCTTGGCTTATGCATGTATTTTTTATATTTATTCCATTTTTATCATGATCTCGGCAAATCTTTGTGATGTATTATTTGTGTTACAATCATTTTACTGGGCTTAACCAATGGTCACATAGTTATTCATGCTTGTCCTTCTTTGCATTAGCAAGAAAAGTATCAAGCGACTTACATTATCATCAATACCACAATAACGCATTTTCATACACAGGAACATTACCGCAGCGTATTGCCCGATGATGGAGAGGGATGATGCGCCTCTAATACAGTGAGATTGCATTCTAAGTTTGCTGTAATTTTCATAAACCCTTTATCATACATCTGGGACTTAATAGAAGTGGTTATTTTCCTTCAATGTAACAGCAGTATTTCTCCCACTGTCCGTCTCGTTAAAACTAATTTACGCTTGCAAATGCACTTTAACATTTGTCCCATTCATTTTGTCAGGAAGCCGGCGACAAATTTGATTGCTGATACTACATGTTAGATTTGCATCACTGTAGTTTATATCACCTTGCGCAACATACATATATGAGTCTTCTCGACTTTCTCGTAATTTGAGATTGAGGATACAATTAATGTTATAACACCAAAATATATTTGAGACTGATTTTTCGTTATGATATATACAACAGAGACCACTGTCCTCTCCGATTCTTAAAGTGACTACGGATGTGCAGCCGGGCATTTACCCTCACGTGACACATACGTCATGAAGGCAGTCGTTGGTTACCGGTGTACAAAGACCAAAACAAGCACAATTTTACCTTACTTGTGGTTTGTAGGCCTTGGTTTTTGAATGTAGTTAGATCGACATTTAACAATTATGCTCGTCCAGACTTCACAGAAGTGACGGTTATCAATAAACGATCCACTTTTACAGCGGTATGTTCTACGCCCTCAACGTCCGGATTTGTAGGCAAGGTGCAAGCTAGTCTGGTTCCCTGTCCCCTTTCTACGAAAAGGGTTAGTCTGGTTCCCTGACCCATTTCCCCGGTAGAGGGCGTGGGGAACGCCCTCTACCGGGGAAATGGGTCAGGGAACCAGACTACGAAAAGGGTCAGGTATGCGCCATTCTATTCACGGCACTGATTGGACATCACTATGGAACATGTCGATTGGCTAAGGGGAGCACCTGCGTCTGCTGCGTCCGCTGCAGTATTATACACGTTATTTCAAATTTCAAAAACAAACAAAAAACTAACTCGATTCTGTCATTCGGATGAAGTACGCTCTTTCAAAAATATATCAGCTCGTACGACGTTTTGCATAATGAAACAGATTGATTTTTGAAGACTTGTGTAATGTTCATGTAACTGCCCCTCCTACTTTGTTGCTGAGTAACTGTCAAGGGCGCAGTCATTTCGAGCATTCCAGCCTGACATCACGCGCCACGCGCATCCGCCATTTTGCCCAAAATCTGGGCAAAATGGCAGCCGCATACCTGACCCTTTTCGTGAGTGTAGCTTAGCCAGCGGTAGAAAGGGGGCAGGGAACCAGACGAGGTGCAAGCTCGTCTGGTCCCCTGCCCGATTTCTACCGCTGGCTGCGCTGCTCACGAAAATAGGGTCAGGTGTGGGCTATTGTAATTATAGCTTTCATTGGTCAATAGTACCAGGGCAGTGATTGCATTGAATTTATTTCGAATTCCAAATTAGAATCACCTTCGTATTTTGATTTCGTTTGCCCCTTGAGTAATTTTACCTCCGTTGTTTCCCGAACCAAGCATCTTATGTCGATATCGAATTGAAAACGAAAAATCACTTATTTCGCTGCCGTACATAGTCTGTCACGTATTAGAAAAAAAAGGATAATAATTGTCAATCAAAAACTAAATGCCATCATAAAAGTATAAAGTCAGGGTCTTGAAAGTGCAGCCGTTTAAAAATCTTCAACGCTGTCATTTCCACGTTTGCCACAGTACAGATGTGCTGATCACATGATCTTGTCAGGCGACTGTGCTCCTTAATAAGCTGTCCAAATTCTGACTAAAATGGCGGCCCACGCGTAGCCCCTACCTGACTCTGTTTCCGTTAGCAGCACAAGCGCAGCCAGCGGTAGAAAGGGGTGAGGGGGTCGGGATCAGACTAGGTGCAACCGAGTGAGCTAATGGATAGGTAGAAGCATAAACAGCACAATTACGTAAACTTATAAATTTTCACAGTAAGTCAGTAACTTATTTGCCGTGTCAAGAATCTATCTACAGATAACATACTAGAATTGTATGATACTACTTTCTAAAATCTGATTTTTCTTCTATTTCTTGATATGGGTGTTCTCATTTTTAATGTCTGATACATAAGTCATAATTATACGTAGGTCTAGTTAGGTAGGTATGCAGGCAGGTAGGTTTGACTTTAAAACCTGTAGTTTTTTTTCGAATTATTATTTTATTACGTACAGGCCACAATATTTTCTAGGTGTTTGGGTGAAGAGGTATTAAGGTCGTCGCTAATTTATCTCATGGTCTTTAAGACGACAGCTTTTATTGTAGTTACAGATATTGTGGCATCATATAATATCACCACCTTTGCCTAAACATTTAGCAGAGGACTCAACAATGGCAGAATTCTGATAATGATTCAGACCATCTTATGCTGCTTTTGATTTCACAAGATTTTAATTGGCAACCATTTCTTAACCATAACACTGAACTTTTGGCGAGTCGGGCCACAGGTCTACCACCGTCCCCTCTTAGGTACAGAGTCATATGCAGATGAGTATATATGTAGTAAAGATTATAGCAATGACTGATGATGCTTGAACAACTGTAACATATCGGCTTTTAGAGATCGTTTTCGTAACACCTTTCAATTCGTACCCTGTCCTTGCAATCCAACGATCGGCTGGAGTCATTTTTCGTACATTATTCACTTGGACTGTTTAGAGGTGACGATGTGAATGAGTGACATGACCTTAGACAGGGTCATTTTAAACCTGGTGCAAATTTGAGTCTGCATATGGTATAATCAACGGAAACGAGGCAACCAAAAATCTTGATAATCACTGCTGAATGACACTGTACCGAGGTGGTTAACGTTAAGATATAACTTTCCAGCGGTGTTAACCCCCTGTGCCCATATCGTGTTTCAATAAAAAATTACAAACGACCTCAAAAGACGGATAAAACTGCAGCAAGTGAAAATGAATTTAGTAAAAAAACGGCCGACCAGCGGAAGATGAAATAGTTGTTAAAAGGCAGAGGATGCAGTTGTTGCAGTTTTTATCCCCTACCTATTAAGGAGTACTTTTTCTCACATTCCTGGCTGCTGGGAGTGCGGGATCGAGAGTGTGGGATAAATCGATCCGACACTCTCAGAAACCGTCCCACACTCTGCAGTAAATATTACACAACCTCTGATTGGATGATAAGCAGTCTGTTTTGTTCCACGCGCAAAATGTTATCCAATGGCACGACGAGTAACACACGGACTAGAACTACAAAGTAAGCAGGTCAAAGTACAGCGGCAGACGACAGAGTTGTCACGATTTTTGATAATATTGTACGTGTCCAATATGAATTTAACGCATTTTGTGGTCATGTGAGAAAAAGAATCTCACACACCAAGGACCTGGGATCAGATTTCTCACACTCGTTGGGGATATTTTGTCTCACACTCGCCTGCGGCTCGTGTGAGACAAAATATCCCCAACTCGTGTGAGAAATCTGATCCCAGGTCCTTGGGGGTGTGAGATTCTATTAATCTCCCGCTGGTATTTCAATATGTGGCACCAGTTCATTTTGTGAAACTGTTCAGTATATCGAATGCAACACAACAGTGTGCATACGTAACTGATTAGAGTATTCACATGGTCCAATATAAGAAGAAATTTAGTAACTCATCTACATAATACGTTTGTGAAATATCACGTCCTAGCAAAGCTTGAAATACTGTGAATTAATTTAGACAACAATAGTAAGAAAACATTCTTTAAAATCAAAACACGGTCATTAGCCTTTGATCGTGGTACGCGTTTCTCTCTGTTACTTTTGGCAATAGCAACAGAGCATTATATTTTATCCATGAATTATATTTGGTGATTTTCGTAGCAAACCAGGCGATATTCAGCTCTTAGTCAACCTATTTCAGTTCTAGCGTAGTCAACAAACATCTGACAATGTGCGAAATCGCTTTGTGGAGAATTTTCCATCTATGGCGGACCACTACCTCCCTCAGATAGAATAGCGAATCACTTAAGAAAGATGCGACTACACTTGCATATGTTTTGCATATATTCAACAAGAAGAAATTCTCCTACTGAAGTGGATCACAAAATCCACTTCGAAAGGCATTCATACTTCATTCCTTACAACCAATTTTCCTGTCGTTCATCAGTATGTTTCATGATTTTTTTATGAACAAGGATGTCTCCGTGATATCACTCGATTCCAAATGATTATGTTAAGTTTAACGAGCCATTAACTTACTTGCTTTGAATGACTTATTTTGATACATAATAAAATGACAAGGAGAATATGTTATGTTTCCTGTCATTTCGTGTCAGAGCAATTGGGAGATTAAGTGCTCTTTGCCGATAGAGATTTCGAATGACACAATTGAATTCAAAATTGTCCTGAAAGAGATGAATATGTAAAATTATGTTAAAGTGGTAAGACCAATGCACAATTTGTCCAGGACACAGAGTAGTTCTGTAGCGCATGCTCTTATGTACGACCAGCATGCCTATTTACTACAAGATTGAGGAAACAGGTTGACAAAGGCATGCAAGCAGACTTAGTAAGGTAACGTGACGAACAAATGTTGACGTGGTTCAAATGACCGAACACTTAACGAATGAGTTATCGCATGCATAATGCAGGACGGGCAGTGCTGTCTAAACAACACTGAGGACAGAAATGGCAGGCTCTACAGCCGTGGTCGGAATAGTTCTCTTTGTCGGAGCTTATATACTAATTGTTTTAAGTACAATGACTGATTTTTGGATTGAGATTGGGCCATTGACAACTGGGGTGACATTTTCGGAAGGTTTGTGGAAGATCTGCCATTATTTCGACGGTGAAGAGGCGTGTCTGAGTTCAGAAGGCAAACATTACAGTAAGTATAGCCCCATTCCTCCAACCTTGAATAGGTATTGAAAATAGTTATGCCCACTCCTATACAAACTAATAAATAAGCAAACAAATAAACAGAAAATATCGACGAAGCAATGCAAAAAGCGGAAGCATTGGCCACTCGGTTTTAAAAAGTGAATTTTCGGCTTACTCTAAAATCACTTCACTTGCCTTTATAACGCACATCATCAGTATTGGCTTTTCAAAGTTGGTGAAAAGTGTTCGCTGTAGTGTCAATACAAGGTATGTTTTAGGGACACTGTTTCTCACATTATAATAACTTGTTAATTCTAGGTAATCCAGAATTCCTGTATGGTGCAAGAGCGTGTATGATATCAGCCTGCATTTATGGTGTGATCGCCTGGCTCTGTACACGGTCAATTTTCGTCAAAGAAAAAAAAAGAGGACGAATGATAGCCATCGCAATAATGTATATCAGCACAGGTGGGATGATGTCAAAACGTTTTGCACAAATGTTTATGCCGCGAACTAGATTGCTTAACTGGTATTATTGTGTTACAATGACTAAACGTTTGTTAGAGAGCTATCTGATGCATGAAGAAGTCTGAATATTCCACTGTAAGTTAGAAACGGCGACCTTAATGTCAAACCGACGAACTTCCGTATTTCTGTTTGTGACGGTGGTTGCTTTAATATTAGTCAGTTCTGCCGAAGGCTAAGAGCATTGTTCCCTGTAAAGATAGTCGTCGAATCGCCAATTTTATGAAATTTTTGATCTTATGTTATAGGCTCGGAATGTCATGTGAATTCATTGCTAAAATGGTAATATGAATTTCAATCTCTCTTCAGGTTTACTCGTTCTGCTCGGAACAACATGGTTCGCGATTGGCCATCCAAACCAATCAGAAAACACCTCGTTCGGTTTCTCAATCATTTTAGGCTGGGTCTCAGTTGCCGTAGCGTTTGCAAGTGGATTCCTGATCATAATCCAAGCATATCGTGCAGAATGATACATCCAGGCATCAGCGCAGAGGCGATCGACCACCAAGTCAGTTTTATGTCAACTCAATAATCAATGCCTGTTGACCTGATCGCAGTGTGTCAGCACGAGCGTATTAGAATTATCAAACCCGAAAAGGGGAGTACGCAAGAATTTTAATTCCTGATAATGATTTATATGCCGAATTTATGTTTATCTTATTATACCGCTGTGTAAGATAATTAATTCTATAAAAAAATAAATAAAGAAACAAATCTGCTGTATTTTTTGTCACGTGTTTCAGCAGTTACTTCCCATTTTTTTTTTACAGTGACCATTCAAGCGTGCACTGTGTGTAAGATTTTGTACGTGCACCCTCGGCGCCATTGTTGTGGCATTTTTGAGGTCGAGTAGTGTAAATATAAATTTCATCAATCAGAGATGCTGTCGCTCCCGAGTGGCTGTAGGACATTTTATCAGTTGCTCAATCGTCACGTCAGCACGTCTTTAAGTTCGTCAATACTGTTGTTGTAGGTTACCATACAAAGGTCTTCTAAAGGCACTCAGTCATTTAATTTCAAAGAACACAAACATGCCTCTTTAGTGGACGTCGGTCATACAGATGTTAATGACATCTGGATGAAAGTATTTTACACCGTCAGACATCTTACTCGACAGTAACCCTGCCATTTTGCAAGAATCAACAAAGAGAGTTAGAAAGAATGAAATAAAACACGGACGCAAATTATATTAGTTTTTTACTTGTTATCAGCATTGCATCGCTGCGACCCGTTTTGCTGCAGATGAATCATGGTATCCGTTGTCCGCTAAGTAGATAATCACAAGAGCGCCCAAAACGGGCGCTGCTGACGCACATATTGTGAACAGTCGAGCAGCATGAACGGCGGCTGTTTGCGAAATGTAAATAGTATTGAGACAAGGAAATACTGAGATGTCGATAAAAACGGGAAGTTGTTTTTAGTTTGTCAAGTTTGCGTATTCTGTGTACCGGGAGCTGACTTCTCACTGACTGATGACTTATTGTAAAGGTCAAGTCAATTCCGCCTTTTAGGCGACTTCCTAAATGTCTAGCCAATCTAAAAGTCGATATGGTGGCCGCTGCAGTTTTGTATGCTTTTTTGTATGTTTCCATTCGTTGTGCAGGGTTGTATTTATCTACACTTTTATTCCATAATCATATTATGTTCACCGAACACAGTAACATACCATGACAATAAGTGCGTTGGAATCCGCAACCGTCACGACCTAATCGTGGAAAGAGTGATCAAAATTGATAGTTTTCGAAACACAGAATCAAAAATATAGTTTCCGAAACACAGAATAGAATTCTTGGGGAACACTATCAGAAAACGGCGAGGTACTGGTCAAACCTTTAGAGAATGGAAGTGGAATAGTAGTTCTTAATTGAGATTCCATGTCGGGCACTGGCAGACTGCATAAAGTTTTGCCCTTTTGGCAGTCGCTTCAGCCAGGTTTTAAAAGATATCATTCAATGCGACACTTCCTCTGCTTTCAAAAATAGGGCAAGGTATTAAGTATGTTAGCTTCGTCACACGTGACCTGTCGACCTTACAGGCAATGCATGGGTCAATACTTTTGTCGACTCACCGGCAACTTGATCAGACCGCTCTAACGCTCACATCTGTAACCTCCATAAATGTAATAATGTCCACAAATGTAATATCAACCACAGTTGTAATAAAATCAACCACAAATGTAATAAATCAGTCAACCATTAATGTAACGACAAGCTACCACAAATGTGATAAACAAATTAACCATAAATGTAATAAAACTCAACCATAAATGTAATAAACTTGAACTTGTACATGTGATCATTTGTTTATCAATGCCGTGGGTAAATAAGTCTAGTGTAATATTATTGCATAGTTTCCGAAACACAGAATAGAATTCTTGGGGAACACTATCAGAAAACGGCGAGGTACTGGTCAAACCTTTAGATAATGGAAGTGGAATAGTAGTTCTTAACACCGATTATTACATAATAAGGAAGCGTCAAAACTCGTCAACCAGTGATACCACACAAAGTTTATGACAGATGACTCAGAACAAATAACAGAGAAATATACAACATTATAACAGAAACTTACGACACAAAACATGTTGACGAGAACATATATCCATATTTCAATCAAGTAAAAACAATACGAACACTACCTTGAACACAGTAGAACAAAATTAAACATCCTAGCATCCGCAGTGAAGGAACAAACTTCAAGTGGGACAACTTAGAAATACAGACAATCTATCGATTATGCCTGACAATTTATCCACTGAAGACGAATTTGAGGCAACTGATTAAGAAAGTACGGCAAATTTCCGGAAAATCTGCATTCAAGAATCGTAGTGTTATACAGCTACTCCACTCTGGAGTAGAGACTGCACTGACAGAGATTACAGCCGTGTCTATAGCCATGGCCAATCAGTTCTATACAAAAAGGAGCGAAACGTAAAATGCACTTTCAAATACACAAAACACACTAAACGCAAACGATTAAGATATGAATAATGTGTGGACTTGCTTCCTTATTACATATTTAAGCGCTAATCCCTCAATTACAAAGACAAAATAGATTATTACATTTATGGTTGAGAAGTATTACATTTATGGGTGATTTTTTATTACATTCATGGCTACAATTTATTACAATTGCGGTTGGTGTTTTTATTACATTTATGGTTGATTTTTGTTACATTTATGGGTGATATTACATTCATAGGTGCATCTTATGACAATTATGGTTGATGTTACATTTATGGAGGTTACAACATCGTGCATGGCACCTTTCTTCTTGGTGTTGGCATTTTTTGCCTGAGCCCAAGCGACTGACCTGTCTCCGAGTTCTTGAGCCAGTGATATGATGCTGTACTGTAAAGGCAGACTATAGCGGTGAATGACGACGATATCACGTCGGCGACGTACAGCAACGACCAAATCTTATTAAAGGTTTAAAACGTGACAGTCGTAACGTCATCTAGGCGTAAGTAAGAACGTTCAAAAACAAGTTTTGCTAAGTGACCCAGGTTGACGTCGCATTTTTTTTAGGTTTTTGAAAAGATGTGTAATCAGGAAGCTGAGCGTTGACCCCGAGATGTATCACAGGTCTATGAAACGTAATGTCACATACAAATTCATACGAACAATGGTGCATGCATCGAGGTAAGAGATGAAGCAGTTTGGAAAGGCTGTTAACATTTTTAGAAGCGTAAATTTAAACTCTAATCAATGCTACCTTAGATAAGATTCTTGCTATTAATTAGATTTATGCAACAAGAAACAAGTACTACATACATACATACATACATACATACATACACAAGGGTTTCATTAAGTTTTGAAGAAGGGGGCCAGAATAAAAAAGTAGGTGGCTTGCAGCTACCATGACCACAAAGCGGTCATCGTGGGTGAGGGTCCGGGAGGGG
>LD357595.1:74129-91732 GCA_001465055.1 Ptychodera flava
GAGCAAATTTCTGGCCAAATCGACCCACTTTGCGTCGTGATTCGCCAAATTCAGACGTCACAACAACATGTTGGCGGTCAACTAAGTCCGAACACGTATGAAGTCTCCTTCAAAATCCCGTGCCCGCAAAAACCTGACACAGTGTAGGGCGCCACCAGCGGCAGTACTAAAAATATTTGTAATACGGAAGTAAGAATTTGCCGGGATCAAAAAAAAAAAAAAAATTTCCAAATATGCCAAAGTAGAAGCGGCGATTCCGATGAACAATTTATTTTTTCTTCCTGGCCTTATTGAGTTTACACTGCTGCTTAATGCTTCATCAAGCAGTCAGATATCTATCGGATAAGTATCTGCAGCAGATTTCATCGAATTTGGTGCAGTCAGAGTTATATAACTAATTACAAAACTTCATTAAATATGCAAATGAGCTACTCATTAACTTAACACTGCTCAGTGCTTCACGCGACAATTAGATATCTATCAGATCAATATATGTAGCAGGTATCATCAAATTTGGTGTAGGAATCGGAGTTCTATCTCTAATTACAAAAGTTTATCAAATATGCAAATGAGCAGGTAATTAACATGGCACTCACAGTATCAGAATAATGTTCTGAGATTGTCATCAGTGAAACGTTTCATGAAATGCTGTTGCCTCGATGAGGATAGTCGTTTACCTAGAGACGAAGATCACTGAATAATTAGGCTTAAATATGACACTTGGTAGTTATATACTTGATCAAAAGTTCGTCTAACACCCTGTTATTTCAGTCTACATGTATTCCGTTTGAAAACAGGCCTCAATCGCCTGAACACCATAAGTTGCCTCGATGAGCATAGGCGATAACCTAAAAACGAAGATCACTAAATAATTAGGCTTTAATATGATACTAAGTAGTTACCTACTTGATTAAAAGTTGGTCTGAGACAATGTGCTGTTCCAGTCTAATTCGTTTGAAAACAGACTTTAATCGACATCAAACGCCATACGACTGAAAAAATTCAAGAGCAAGCGATTACACCTTTCGGCAAGTCACCGTTGCTCTTAATGCTTCTGAAACTACGTCATGCAGATACATTGAGCTGTGTCAAGTTGCGCGTAAATGCATGGGTGCGGCATGCCTAACTGACGTCATCAGCATAAAATGCCGTTTACGAGATTTTGTTTATGATTTTACACTCATGTTCATAAGGCAAATATATACGAAATTTTCATTTCATTTCTTGATCGTTTTGTAGGCAAATCGATTTGCGTCGCTGACTTGATCATTGCCCCTACGTTTTTGCCTTGCTGAATTGGTAAATGTATTACTCAACTGCTGATTTTGTAGCACAGTCAGTGCACGTCATTTGTTACATTCACCTTATTCGAGTTTTCAAGTCTATTTGCCGATTCACAGCACATTAATATATCATTTCCTGCTAACAACACCCAACAAACCCACACATATCAACCAACGTGTCATGTATTTTGTGCTCAATATGACTAGCAGTTACGATGCATTAAGAACATGGAGGTAGCGCACAGATTTCCTGCGTGAGAAGAATAAGCTTATGGGTGGATTTTTACTTTGTGAACGAGTTACGCCGTGTTGCTGATTACGTACCTGCGGCAATATTGTTTTTTTGTCTCGCTCCCTCGCTCCCTCCTCTCTCTCTCTCTCCCTCTCTCTCCCTCTCTCTCTCTCTCTCTCTCTCTCTCTCTCTCTCTCTCTCTGACTGTTCTCTCTGTCGTTGTTCCGTATTGTTGTACTGTATAGCAAGTCTCAAGTGACTGCAAGCAGGGATGCATAGAAACTACAAGTACAAGTACAATTTCATCAAATATTTAAGTAATTTAAAGTGAAATGGTCAAAATCTTGTGTCATACAGTCGCTGTGTGTTAGTTATTGCTATTATTTCACAACAGTATATTGAAATTCAGGTACGGAAAATTAAAAAAAAGTTTTCCTCAAGCCGAGAGCTCACGCGTATGCCAGACGTGGTTTATCGCGAATATACATCGGGTTTTTTTACGTCTCGCTGTTTCTGTGCCAGCAATATACTGGTATGATATAATACATATTACATATTACTAATAAAACTCCTAGGATATGTCGAAACAAAGAACAATACATGAACTTGAAGGATTTGGACTTGTCCCTGATTACCTGCATTTTCAAAGGTTACTGAACACAGCTGCGCCCAGAGCACTATTCACATTTTCTTTCTCAGTTTTGCATGTAGTCCTATCATTATTATAACAATAAAGTGAGTGGTTTTGTCATCCGAGAGATTCGTACTCGACATACCAGCAGTTGCCTCGATGAGCATTGTCGATAACCTAGACACGAAGATCACTAAATAAGTAGACTTAAATATGACACTAAGTAGATATCTATTTGATCAAAGTTGGTCTGATACAATGTGCTGTTCCAGTCTAATTTGTTTGAAAACAGGCCTCAATCGACATGAAATGCCATACAAAGTGACTGAAGAACATGGTAGAGGAAAATTTCACAAGCACAATCTACAACATCGCCTTTAAGGTAATGAATTACTTACATGTATTCCCGACGAATGGAACACTCGCTTGATATCTAGAGAGTGTGACTGAAAAATGTTCGTGTTCAGTTATAGATACACTAAGCTGTAATGCGTGTAAATGCATGGGTGCGGCATGGGAAACTAACGTCACCAGCACATAATGCCGTTTACGAAATTAGATTATGATTCACACTCCTCATGCTCACAGGGCAAATATATACGAAATTTTCATTTCATTTCTTGATCGTTTTGTTGGAAAATTGAGTTGCGTCGCTGATTTGATCTGAGCACCGCCTTGTTCAACTGGTAAATGCATTTTTACTGGTTATTTTGTACCTATAGGTTAGTGCATTATATCATTTGCTACATTGAACTTATTCGAGTTTTCAAGTCTATTTGCCGAATCATAGCACATTAACATATCATTTCCTGCTTACAACAACCAACAAACCCACGCATATCAACCAACGTGTCATGTATTTTGTGCTCAATATGACTAGCAGTTACAATACATTAAGAACATGGAGGTAGCACGCAGATTTCCTGCGTGAGAAGAATAAGGTTATGGGTGGATTTTTAACTTTGTGAACGAGTTACGGCTTATTGTTGATCACGTACCTGTAGCACAATTGTTTTTTGTCTCTCTCCCTCCCATCTCTCTCCCTCTCACTCTCTCTCTTTTTCGTATTGCTGTACTGTATAGCAAGGCTGAAGCGACTGCACGCAGAACTGCATAGAAACTACAAATACTATCAAATATTGCCTTATATATTTACACGTAAGTAATTTGATTTGAACTGGTCAAAATATCGTGCCATACCTTCGCTGCGTGTGATCGATTGCTGTTATTTCATAACGGTATATTAAAATTCAGGTACGGAAAGTTAAAAAGATATTTTCTCAAGGCGAGAGTTCTCGCATGTGCAAGACGTGGTTTATCGCGAATATACATCGGTTCTTTTCACGTCTCGACCAATCTCATCGCTGATTACCTGTATTTTCAAACTTTTAGGTTACTGAACACAGCTGCGCCAAGAGCAGTATTCAGATTTTGTTTGATTTTGTCTTTGTGATTTTGTTGTCCGAGAGATTCGTACTCGACATACCAGCAGTTGCCTCGATGAGCTAAGTCGATACTCTAGACACGAAGATCACTAAATAATTAGGCTTAAATATGACACTAAGTAGATATCTACTTGATTAAAAGTTTGTCTGAGACAATGTGCTGTTCCAGTCTAATTTGTTTGAAAACAGGCATCAATCGACATGAAATGCCATACAAAGTGACTGAAGAACATGGTAGAGGAAAATTTAACACCGCATAGTCTACAATATATCGATTACTACTAGGATAATTTGCTGCTTATATTTAACCTCGGCGGGTGGAGCGCTCGCCTGATTTCTAGAAAGACGTGTGACTGAAAAATTACAAATAGGAAATGATTACACCATTCGGCAAGTCACCGTGATGGCTCCAAATGCTTTTGAAACTACGTCATGTTCTGATCAGTTATCCAAAGGTAAGCGGACGAGTAGGAGGCGGTTTACAATAATTATATCACCATGCCCTGCCCGTCGCATTTTGATTGGTCGAGCTGAACCCCGTGACTCCCCACAAATACCTAGTAATGGTTTGTTTTCATGCCCGCCAATATGAATATTCGAACGTTACGGCTAAAACGGGAATTGTGATTTGTACAAAGATCATAATCAACCACAAAATAAAATGGAGCACTTGTCGGCCAAGTTTAGACGCTTTTTTTTCAAAAAAAAAATTCCGGATTTCCAAAATTTTTGCAGCGCGCGCACTACTCACTGACAGGTTCTTGGGCCCCGTTGTCATTCGCACGGGAAATTTTCGTATATTTTGACCGTTTTTCGGGATTCTTTGATAATTTAATTGAAATAACAAACTCCGCGCTTACCATTAAGGTTATTTATTGGCGTTGGCGAGAGGAAAGCCAAATTAACGGGCTCGGCAATCCTCGCCCGTTAATTTTTGGCTTTCCTCTCGCCCTTGCCAATGAATAAACGTTAATGGTCAGCGCGTCGTCCGTTATTTCTATAATAACATGGGGCCCGGGGGCACCGACGTCCTTTGTACCTCCTTACTGTTTATTATTTGCCATAAATGTGAAATTTGGCAAAAAGTCATATTGTTTTGACATAAATGAAAGTTATTTGAACTGGTTGGTTACTGCTCCAGCATAAGTTCAAGTGTGGATTCTAAGTATCAACAGCCTTGATATGTGTGAAAATGAATTAAGAATAAGAGATGGGACTCAATAGAATCAACAATATCTAAAACAGGAAACAGTGAACTTATATAATACAGAAGGGGAGAAAATTTAGCCACAAAATATTGTAAAAAAATGGACAATGACTAATCTATAAATCAAATTACTTAAACTGGATTGTTGGCATTGATTACACATGTATTTATTGTCCATCAAATAGAAAATAAATTTGGGCCATTGACTAAAACACATTTGCTTGTTACACTCACCACACTTGTACTTAGTATTTGGAGTGTACACCTATCTACAATACAATGATAAAAAGTTTGGACTTTTGGATCTTTAATGTATGAGACTAAATAAGCTTACCCCTCAAGTATGTATAGGCCAAAAACAATATTTAATTTTGAATTGCGTAGTGCAGGGAAGGACAAACAATATGGTGAAAAGCAAACTAAATATAAAAACTGAATATACAATTATATGGAAATCTTGTTTTACAGTCATGAGTATCTGGTGTGTGCCAAGAGACAAATATTAAAATTGGACAGTGTTTGTCGGTACAAAATATTATGCTATTCACGATAGTTATACAACATAGCTTGCATTTTGTTCACAGTAGAACTGAGTTTTACATGTACGATAACTTTCTCGTAAACTATAAATTCTGGCTTCTGGCAGCTCAAACATCGCAGTACTACATTTTTTGATATGATACGGAGTGACTTGCACACATATGCAATATGCAGTGACAGTCGATATATTCATAGTAAGAGTCTACTACATTCAAGCATAGTGATGTTGACAACTACATGCATGCCAGTGCACGATTTCAAGTAGCCACGAGGAAATTCTAATGGTCTTTTAATGGAAATATAGGTATTAAACAACACTGAAACACACAATATTAGTTATCGTGACCGTGCTAAAGTGCAATCTCGGATCATGTATGATCTGATGATCCTGCCAAATTGCCACGTCGGATTATGCCGTGATTCTGAAGTGCGCGTACTTCCTTAGTAAATCGGTCAACATTAGCTGCAGTACAGTAGCTCGAGGTTTTGCCTGGGTATTTGGGTCGGACGGCAAAACCAGACGTCCGACCCAAATACCCAGGCAAAACCTCGAGTTACTGTACTGCAGCTAGGTCAACATAAGCACGCACTGTCTTTAGCGATTGAAGTCAACAATGATGTCAAAATCAATGCACAACTAACGAAATAACCCAAAATAAGCAACAGAAAACAAAACGTTATCGCTGTGTCGAAAGGACAGTAAATCAACATAAAACGACACTAGTTTGTGGTGACATGGACGTAGAAGGAGAGAGTGTTCCCTCGCTCTCACCCAGCTTAGTACGGGCCGCCGGTGGGATTGCCTCGCTAAAGCATTAGCTTCGCCGGTACCGGGTGAGTACCGAGTACGGAGGCCATCATTCTTCAGTCTATCGAAGGAGCGTTTCGTGCCAAAAAATACATGACAGCAACAAAAAAACCATCACTGCTAAATTCATATTTACAAAACATCATATAATACACGCTAAAAACTTCAAAACGTCAAAAATTCGCACCTTAACGAGAAACAAGATGGCGTCGGTTTGATTTTTCAAAGTCCTTGCAAAACAACGCTAACTTGTTATGAGCGCATGCGCATATTAAGGGGAGACCCATTTGATTTCGGGGGGTATGTAGGAAGCGGGTATGGGAACTTTTGTTTTTGTCAGAGAGACAACATTTTTTTATTTCTACTGCCAGACCTGCATCAATTTTTTTTAATCAAATGGAGTAGCAGTGCAATTTTTCAAATTTAAGCCAGTGTTTCACATATCACAGGATGGTTTTATGTATTCATTTTACATTCCAACAAATGAAAACAAAATGGAAAGTTTCATATCAAATATATACAACTTTAAATTATAGAACACTTTTTTGGCAAATCAACTGTGATCAGTACTATACCTGCTTTTCTTTAAAACAGTCAATTCCTTTTAAGTTCTCAGGGGAGATGTTATCTTTTGTGGTCAGAGAAACAAGGCTCACACATTGTATTTCATTATATTTGTTGTTCCTCAATTTTTCATTGACAACTTGTAATCTTTCCATCATATTTATGTTGAGAGAATAGTATATTGGTTTTAACACTAGTTTATTGACTCCTGTCTTGTGTTTTAAATTTTCACAATGTACAGAAGTCAAATAGTCCCATCTAGATATTGCCTATGCCATTGAGATATTGCAACAGAAATCCTGAAATATGATTTCTTGGGTCAGGAAAGGGAAGGAAAACATCGAGTGCACTGAGGTGTAACGTAGTGAATGCTTATATCATAAGTGCTGGGGAAAAAAAACACATAAGAATTGCTTGTGGTAAAAACATTTGCGCTCCCTATGGCAGCATGCCAGCAAAGAATACATGAGAATGAAGTTTCCAAAATTTTGCTCATTTCAAGTGCATTGTGACAATTCCTTTTTTATTTCTGTCTATTATGAGAATTTTTTTTTCTCAAGCCATTACAGGCTTAATTTTTTTCTTTTATTTCACCTGGTGACAATTTTTTTCTCAAAATCCTCCATAACCCCAGAAATCAAGTGGTTCTCTCCTAAGTGAGCCCCTGACCTATACGGGCCAGTGGATTACTTCCTCAGCAGAACTGGTATGCCTCCCGGTACCGGTGTTTATCGCCCACGGAGGCCATCATTCTTCAGTCGATCAAGGCGCATTTCGTACCAAAAAATACACAACAGCCGCAAAAGTGCATCACTGTCAACTTCATAACTATTGAACATATTGAAATACACAGTGAAACGTTTACCAACGTAAAAGATATGCCCAGACCGAGAAACAAGATGGCGTCCGCTTCGATTCTTCAACTCAGATTTTGTCCTACAGTTGTGCGCATGCGCAGACGGTAGCTTTAGCGAAAGCGAGTCAAAATCAAGTAAATATAAAATAAAAATGGATAAAAATATTGTTTAAAAATAATACAAGGCATGCATCACCAAATTTTGAACATTTCTGACGGCATTTCAACTATACAAACACCCATGCCAAATATCACAATAATCAAATCAGTGGTTTTGATGAAAAATTGAAAATAGTGGTTTTCACAAAAAAGCTAAAAAAGTGACTTTAAAATGATTCAATCAAAAAAACAAAAAAGACCGTTTGAGATACATGCCCAAGTTACCACTAGACCAAATTTCAGAAAAAGTTACTGAAGCGTTTCTGAGATACCTGCGTACACAGCATACGGCCCACTGTATGCGACAACAGAAGCCGAGTCATCACATTAGTACTTTGTGCCCACAGGGCACAAAGGACTAAAAAGAGTGGTTTCACATCTACATGCATGGTAAATACATGGGCACGGTATGGGAAAATGACCTCTCCAGCATATAATGCCGTTTAGGTCATAATTTGCACTCTCCTCATCATTATATAGCGCAAAATATAAGAAACTGTAATTCCTGTTCTCGATTATCATTTGTAGGCAAATCAAGTTGTGTCGCTGACTTGATCTTTGCACCATACGTTTTTGCCTTGCTGAATTAGTAAATGTATTACTCAACTTGCTGATATTGTACCACAGTCAGTGCAATACGTCATTTGCTACATTCAGCTTATTTGAGTTTGGAAGTTTATTTGCCGATTCATGGCACATTAACATATCATTTTCTGCTTACAACAACCAACACACCCACGCATATCAACCAACGTATCTTGTTGTGCTCAATATGGCTAGCAGTTACGATACATTAAAGAGGCACTCCCACTTGGTAACATTTTTAAAACACATTTTTTTAATGCCAACGGTAGATATTTGACTCGGCGACTGCGCGCGGACCGCGAGATATCGATAAAACCATGTCCTCAAAATAGTAAAAGTTTGAATTCCGGTGGCCCACCTAAAGTCAGCTTCCGAACATAGAACGTTCGGCACCGGGGCGATTGTCAACTAAGCTATGGAGTACCAGTCTACGCTAACGCTGCTGTATGGCACAGTACCAGGCTTGCGTCGGTGATCGGTCATGCCTGGTGAGGGAAGCCCAGTCTTAATGACTCAGACAGAAATGGAAAACAAAGTTTGCTGATTCCACCACAATTCGCATAGGTGACTAGCACAGATATGTGCGGTTGATACATAGCGGCCGCCGCGTGGTATGCACGCATACCACACGCGGCTGCCGCTATGTATCGAACCACGCGTACCTGTGTGGCAGACGACAAAATGTAGTCATTAGAGGCTGCTAATATTTTACACGTAAAAACTGATATCTATGTGGTATTGGTTAAATATATAACAGAACTGACTGAGAATAATGAAAACGGCAAAAACTAAGGAGAAATATAAAAAAAACTTACCTGAAGTGAAGGCATAATGATGTATATAAAAAGTCTTCGCAGTGGGAGGTAAAATTGCGTCGTTTGAAATTATTATGAACTCCCTAGAATATCGTCAATAAGCACAACAACAAACCTTCGGGGGATTTCGGGTCATAATCAGAAACAATCGTAAAACTTCGGGAAGTGAAAAATACGCTCCGGGAATTACATCATGTTTTTATCGATATATCGCGATCCGCACGCAGTCGGCACGTCAAATATCGACCACTGGCATGAAAAAGATTTGTTTTAAAAATGTTACCAAGTGGGAGTGCCTCTTTAAGAACATGGAGGTAGCACGCAGACTTACTCCATGAAGAGAATAATTTTATGGGTGGATTTTTAACTTTGTGAACGAGCTACGCCATGTTGTTGATCATGTACCTGCAGCACTATTGCTTTAGTCTCAATTCTAGTAGATTTGCTGGGAATTTCTTTGAGTAAATTGAAGGAATGCAGTCTGTCGCGTTAGCGGTTAGGCTTTACGCAAATTATTCTGGGATGAACGCTATGGCCCGTAGACTTGCGAACGTTGCGAGGCAAGCCAGCAACTGCGTTAGACTTGGTTCAAGTTTGTGATTTGTGAATGTTTGAGTGGAGTGAACGCAATGATTTGTATTCTGCTTTTATGTGAAACGCGCGCGTGATCCGGCAGAAACTAACTCACTACTGCGCAGACTCAAACGTGACGCATTCAATCGATGGAAAAACCTGGCGTGAGCTGCCAAATTCCGGATAGGTTTGTACGAAATAGGAGAGACACAAGAGAAACTATTATAAATGATTTTATTTTTTTCAAATTCACCGACTTGAACCAAGTCTACAACTGCGTCTGAGAAAGTCAAAACGTAACGTGTACGGAATGAGTAAGCCATCTGTCTGTTTCGTTCTCCCTACGGGTGCAATCTTAACCTCGAGCTCTCTATTATTCCTCTACAAAACGTACTATATCTACGCTTTTATATTTTAAATATTGACATTTGAGCTGTAGTATGTTTCTTGGCAAATAATATTTCTCCCTCTACAACCACAAGCCTAACTCGAAATGAAGGTGACACAACAACTGTTGGCCCCTTTGAGTTTAAATAGCAATGTGTTCAGTAGGTAGTTGACAGCACTGCTGTCTTTGAAACGTCGTGATCTTTTTTATCGAAGTCTTATTGAAGTCGTGTACGAAAGTGACTATCTGTAAATTAAAAAATGCATCCTTTTAAAGGTCAAATGTCCAATGAGAAATCGTGTCATCAACATACTATCGCTCTTTGACAAGCGGGAAACTGTTTCCCAGGTGAGGTTTAATGTGTAACGGTTTATTTCATTTTATTAATTATTACTGTGATATTTCAAGCCCTGCAATCTATATAGTGTCACACATTAAAGAGGCACTCCCACTTGGTAACATTTTTAAAACACATTTTTTTAATGCCAACGGTCGATATTTGACATGGCGACTGCGCGCGGATCGCGTGATATCGATAAAAACATGTCCTCAAAAAAGTTAAAGTTTGAAAACCGGTGGCCCACCTGAATTCACCTTCCGAACATAGAGCGTTCGGCACTGGGGCCATTGTCAACTAAGCTATGGCGTACGAGTCTACGCTGACGCTGCTGTACGCCACAGCAGTACCACTCGCGTCGGTGAGCGGTCATGTCCCATGGGAGAAAGCCGAGTCCTACTGACTCGGCAAATAAACGATAAACAAAGTCTGCTGATTCCACCAGAATTTGCATGGGTGACTAGCACAGATAGGTGTGGTTGATACATAGTATGCATAGCGGCCGCCGCGTGGTATGCGCGCATACCACACGCGGCGGCCGCTATGTATCGAACCACGCGTATAACTGTGTGGCAGACGACAAAATGTAGTCATCAGAGGCAACGAATATTTTACACGTAAAAACTGATATCTATGTGGTATTGTTTAAAAATTTAATACAACTGATTGAAAATAATGAAAACGACAAAAACTAAGGAGAAGTTTTAAAGAAGAATTACCAGAGGTAAAGGCATTGATAATGGTGTATATAAAGTCATCGCAGTAGGAGGTAAATTATTTTCGTCATTCGAACGTTTTTGGACTCCTTAGAATATCTTCAATCAGCATAACATCACACTTTCGGGGGATTTCGGGTCATAACCAGAAACGATCGTAAAACTTCGGGATGTGAAAAATACGCTCGTCAAATATCGACCGTTGGCACTAAAAAAAATTGTTTTAAAAATGTTACCAAATGGGAGTACCTCTTTAACATTGGAAAAAATGGGGCGATTATAGCGAACCTAGCAACAATAGCTCCGCGGTACCTTTAGGTCTGCTATAATGGCCAAAATATACTAAGAACTGCACTGCAAGGTATAAGTGTGAGGGCCACTCCTCCCTCCGCCTCCCCCTTCCGGATTTTTAGCCTATTATCACCGGCTATAAGCCAGTCGATTCATTGGAACTAGCATGGGGGTAGATCAGAAATGCCGGCGATTGCAAAGGCGAACTAGACATTAATAGTTTAAAATATGATATTATTTTCATATCTATTAAAAATAACAAATCATAAATATGAAATATTGATAACACTAAACGAAGTTACTATATCATCCGGGTTGAGCTTCCTTTCAGCGGAGCAGCACTCGATAAAATCGCTGTACGTGTATGAGTGACATAAGGCGGCCGGCCGGGACACCTTTTACATTTTACAGTGACCCCCGGCCGCCCGCCCGTGTCATACACACAACTCATACACATACACCTCATAAGTAATATTCCACTCTCACCAGCTTATGGGGTATACATTTCCCAGCTTATTCGATATGCTAGAGCATGCAGTTCATATGGTTATTTTGTAGAGACACATGGCCATCTCTCTTACAAACTGTTAAATCAAGGTTACACCAGAGCAAGACTTGTCTCCACATTCATGCATCGCAAGCTTGTAGATAAATACAATATCTCTCTTCGACAAAGGATCACTGATGGCATCGGTGACATTGGGCCTTAGTTAGTGACCACTACCTATCTGACTTATAGATTGATATATGGCAGGTGCCACATGTGGGGCAGGATGCGCTTACTATTTTCGAAACACCTGACATCACTTCTTGGTCTTCTGGCCAGAGGTCCATATATCTTTCTTTCATGAACATAACTTTGTTTGTGTGCCGTCTATTTACTGTCTGTTCAGTGTTTTTTGTGTCTATGTTTACAACTATTGTCTTACGAATTCTGACCTACTGTCATTGGATTATGGATTGGTATGATTGCGATTATTATACAGCACTTTTATCGAATGCTGCACCGCAGAAAGGAAGCTCAACCCGGATGAAATACTATTAAACTCAGCCGTAGTGTTACCAATTTTTCATAATTAAGAATTATTATTTTTGATAATTACGAAAATAATATTTTTAGACTATTAATCGCCTGTGCTATTGCCCATATTTGGACGTAGTGTGTCAGACTACAAGTTTTGTATCTCGAAAATTGTTGTTTACAATAAAACTTTCTAAATACATATAGTAGGCCCGGAATTCGACGCGTTCGTCCAAATTTGGGCACCGGGCCGGGGAAGTGCACAGATGTAAAGTCGCATTCCTCAATAGCTTTACACACACTAGTACAGAAATTTGCGAGAAATTTACGAGGAATGGACACTTTCTCGTTGTATTAAGAGAAGTAAGCGAGAATACATACTTTCTCGTGATCAAGCTGCGAGAACTGTGCTTTCTCGCATGCATCTGCGAGAAATTGAATTCTCGCAATCAATCAGCGAGAACTATGTTTTCTTGCTCTGCATCTACGAGAAATTGAGAAATTTTTGTGAAATGCTTACACAGAAGAAAACGCAGTTCTCGCCAGCTGATTGCGAGAAATTAAATTCTCGCTAAGTTATTGCGAGAAAGCATGTATTCTCGCTTACTTCTCGCAAAAAGCGAGAAAGTGTCCATTTCTCGCAAATTTCTGTACTAGTGACAGTCAGTCACTTGAATCTTGGTATATGATAAATCTCTGTTTATCCGTTGCTCGGACTGATTGCCCTAGATGTTTCGGCCAAGCGAATAGAATTACCAATATACATCTCTGTTCGGGGCTCTCAGACTACTCGCCATCGAACGTCGGCAATCCTACACTGATTGTACCTTATCACCAATCAGCATATGCACTTTTCCTTTGTATGCTTCATCTTCTACGTTCAATATTATGTCGGTGAGACACAGAAGTTTTCTTGTATGGCAATCGTAAGTTTCAAATGCGTGGTTCTAGACCACAGTATTTATCCCATTTATTCACTCTGCAAGGTGATGTTCTAGATTGAAAGATCCGTCGCTCGAGGGCGCTTTCTGCGTAGAGATGGAGCGCAGAGAGCACCCTCGAGTGACGGTTTGATCTTTCAGTCTAGGCTGCAATGTTCATGATTACCACACGTTCTACTTTTCGGCATTGTTATGTACCAAGACGTGTTTTAAATGTTGGACAACGCAGTTTTCATATCCTTACGTACTATCAACAATTTCAGTTCATTACCTACTGCAATCAGGCAATTACCCTGCGTGGGTATATTCAAATGTAAATCGAAAGAATGTGTCAAAAGCAACTTGCCTTTGTGATTTACTTTTTTGTTTGTTACCCTCCCCCGATGAAAATTAACATTAATTAAATTGACCGCTCTTGAAAAGTTTAAATAAATGAATATAAATTAATATATGTTTGCCAAAAACCGATGACTTAGGTCCCATTTTCTTGATTTTGATTGCTCATTTCACTGCAAAAGCTGAAGAGAGATGTCGACAAGAAAGTCGTGGTTGATTTTATAATAATATTGGTAAAATTGCGAGAACAGTCGACGAACTATGAGAGCAAACGCTACCTTTTCAATGTATGGGAGTATCATTTGATTTAGGAGGTGGTTGATGGTTATGGTGCGTAGATTTTTCCTTCACTGTGGCAGTGTTACTTGTTCGATCGTCAGTCTATTTTTCTCTGAAGCCACTGGACGATCGAATGTTTTTTCTCCTTTACCTACCGAGTTTTTTCTATAGATCCTCCATCCTTCAAAAACCAAATAGTTCTCCCCTTAGGTAAAGAAATCAGTGCCGGCGTTGCCCAGTGCTATGAACTTAATAGCCTCACTTTTGCGATAGATCTTTTTGGAAGCACGACGTGTAGCAGGGGTCTGTAGGGAGAGGATGTGAAGAACGATATTATTTCGGCTTACATGGAAGCGTGCAATAAGTAAGGATATACAAACTCGAAAATTGTTAATGCGGCAATTTCGATGACATTGTCCGGTGATATAATTTCAACAATTGGCGGAAATGGGAGAGTAGAGAGAAACTGTGTGTGCCACAGGTCGAGTCAAAAAAATTAACTCAAAAAGCGAAATAAAACAACCAGGAACTTCTTCACCACAAAGGAGAGAAATATTTGATGCGTAAATGAACGTTTCACAATATTTTGCATTGCGGTAATAGCCAAGGGTGTATATAGTCATGACATAAATAACAACGCCGAGGCCGTTATATGCAAATGAAGTTTGTAACCATGTTCATTGTATTTCAACGCAACGTCACTTGTATGTAATATACCTTAAAGGCGGAGCCTCCCTTTAAAAGGACGCCAAGGTATGGCGGCATTCACTGTGTAAGTGGACACCAAACAGGCAACACGCGGGCACACGCTCCAGAAAATGCCACTTTTTAGTTTTCCCCGGCCACAAAAACACAGACAGACTGCCAAGCGGTCAGCGTGAAGTTGCTGCCGATCGAACTCTGTGGTTATATTCAATGTCTAACGCAACAGGAAGACAATTTTTTAGGAAATTCGAGCGTTTGTGGCGGGGAATCGATGACTGTTGGCAATTTGAACTGACCGTCAATCAAAAGCTTGCATAAACTCTGTTTGCAGGATTAGCAAAATGTGACAAAAGGTTGAGGTCAGTTTGTGTAATTAATGTTATAGAAATCAAACATCGTACTGGCCATGTGTTTGAATGGGAGGAGAACTCCACTAATGCGAGAACCTGGGATGCATTCGGAGCAAAGGTTACCAGCTGATAGGTGTAAGCGCTGCCTTCTGTATTTTTTGAAGTCATACTTCTCTCTACTAAGAATAAAAAAGTAAGTCACGAATTATTAAAAAATACGTTCTTGAAGGCCGTGTTTTGAACCAGACCAGACCAAACATAACCAAACTCAAATATGTGTAACCAGAAGACCAGCCAGTTTTTAAGCATGTAATCAAGTTTTGTGGATTTTTGGTTTGTTGAACGAGGCCTAAAACCTTTTAAAACCACGGCAGAAGTAGTAATATTTTAAAATATTGGTCATTCTGTGACAGGTTTAAACTTACAACAGACATATACAATTCACCGCGCCGTAAAATTACCAACCGTCGCCAATGCTTTAAGTGCGAGCACATTCGTTGTTCGGAAGCGGACTTTGCTTTTAAACAAATTAGACTCAGACACATGGGGAGGTTAATTTTCGTCTGCACTAAGTCTAATAGTCTTTCAAACAAACCTATGATCAGGTAGAATATTACTTGATTTATATCTACCTTTGTTATTGAGCATAATCTGAGTTTCAAAGTTATATCGATCATGTGCGTTGAGGAACTTGAAGCCGTTGAGTACAAATCTTTTGGAAAACTACATCATCTACGTCAGTGGTTTGTTACTGTTCGCTCGGAGAACCTGCGTTGACACGAATGTCCTGTGAACAAGTGGGGCGCAGCTGTGTACACTGACCTTTGAACACGATGGCAATCAGGGTCATAAAGTCCAGACATTTGAAGTGCATGTGCAGTTTTCTTATCATAAATACCTTGGGAGTTTGATACATAATGTAGACAATTGTTAAAATTATCTGTAGTTCCCATGCGGTAAAAGAGGCAGTTATGCGTCCTTTAACGTGAACATGAACTTTTAGAGCGAGGAAGATAGAGTTAGTTGCCTGTGTAAAGATTAAGAATTATTTCATTCGTGATAGTAAATGCTTACTAATTACGCATCATTTTGTCCACTTAATCGCACGGTAGACGCAAAATCAATTAACAATGTACTTCTTTTGTTCGTTATCGAAGAACCGCGGGGACTAACTTGAAATAATAGCTGACCATAATTACATATTCAGTTTCCATCCAAACAGGATACGTTTCCCCGAAGTCCTGAGGCAGGCGATTGAATCAGTTCCTTCAATGGCATTGCAGGCCGTGAATAATAGAAGCGTAACCATGTGAACTAGGAGATGTGACAGGCATTTTGTTAATTAAGTTGTTGGTGTTTCTGTCGTCGCCACTAGCGAGTTCGGACTCTCTGAAATTGGATACATCGAATGGTATCTCCACCAACCAAACGTACGAATTCGGTAATACAAAGTAATGGTCTGTTTATATGCCCGTGAATATGAATAATAAGATTAACAACTCAAAGTATCGTAACTTTACAGCTCAAACGTAAATCAAAATCAATCACAAAATAAAATGGAGCACCTGTGGGCCTAGTTGAGATACCTTTTTCTGAAAATATTTCCAGATTTGCCAACATTTTACAGCGCGCGTAACAGTGCGTCGCGTATTGCTCAGTTCTGGGGCCCAGTTGTCGTTCGCTCCTGAAATTTTCGGAAATTTTTACGGTTTTCTTGGGTTAGCTGATAATATAATGGAAATAACAGACTCAGCTCTGACCATTAACGTTTATTTGTGGTCGCGGGCTCGGGGAAAGCCAAATTAACCGGCTCGGCGTTAATTTTTGGCTTTCCTCTCGCCCTTGCCCACAAATAAACGTTAATGGTCAGCGCGTCGCCCGTTATTTCTATATTATATTACCATGCCCTGCATGTCGCATTTTGATTGGTCGAGCTAAACCACGTGACTGACCACAAATACACAGTATTGGTCTGTTTATATGCCCGTGAATATGAATAATAAGATGAACAACTCAAAGTGTCGTATCTTTGCAGCTCAAACGTAAATCATAATCAATCACAAAATTAAGTGGAGCACTTGTTGGCCAAGTTGAAATACTTTTTTCGGAAAATATCTCCAGATTTGCCAATATTTTACAGCGCGCGTGACAGTGCGTCGCGTATTGCTCAGTTCTGGGGCCAAGTTGTCGTTCGCTCCGAAAATTTTCGCCAATTTTGACGGTTTTCTCCGGTTCGTTGATAATATAATGGAAATAACAGACTCCGCACTGACCATTAACGTTTATTTATGGGCGCGGGCTCGAGGAAAGCCAAATTAACGGGCTCGGCAAGCCTCGCCCATTAATTTTTGGCTTTCCTCTCGCCCTTGCCCATAAATAAACGTTAATGGTCAGCGCGTCGCCCGTTATTTCTATAATATATCATGTGTATTTTGCTCAATATGGCAAGCGGTTACGATACATAAAGAACATGGAGGTAGCACGTGGACTAACTCCTTAATTAGAATAAACTTTCGGGTAGACTTTTAAACTTGTGAATGA
>LD357608.1:20201-33852 GCA_001465055.1 Ptychodera flava
GACCTGTATACCAAATAACAAAGCTGTCTGACCAGCGGTTGTGAAGAAGATTTTTTACCCAAAACACCTTTTTTGGCATTAATTTGCCTATTTTCAACAATATCAGAAAATTAAAAAAAATAGTTTCTCAAAATCATATTTTTCATCTACACAACAAATATCAAATCAGTAAGTACTGCGGTTCTCAAGATATTTGAGTGGACGGACGCCTCACAAACGGACATACATACATACATACATACATACAGACTGACGACGGACACCGGACGGATACCCATCCCAATAGCTTCTATAGACTATAGTCTATAGTAGCTAAAAACACAATGTTTGAAACAATTTAACCCTCTGAGTGTTGTAATTTTCCCATCAAAATTCTACGGCAACATTTTACCAATTTTATGAAAATTCCAGTCAGTTTTTTCATAATTTTGGACCAAATTTACATTACTCTTCATTAGCAGTTTTTGAACAAAATTTTGGAAAACATGAAAAAAAAATTTCTCGGTCATATTTTATACTGTTGACAAACTAAAAATTAACTTTGGCACTGAAAGGGTGAAGCCCTACAACCAAACATACTTTGCTTTTGTAACTTCAGGAAAATGTGCAGACTGACATGCTTTACTGTAGTCATCATTCAAGTCATGGTTTTCAAGTATGCGGCCTTGCACACACCCCTCACAAACACACACACTCTCTCTCCCCCTCTGTCTGTCTATCTGTCTGTCTACATCGACTTCCCAGGTAGCTCACGATGATTCCTCGTACCAAATACACACATTGCTTACAATCTTTCATGTCATGATTTTTCTCTTGGCAGTGACAATGGCCTTATAAGCTCCACATCCTCAGAAACTGAGATCAATGTAACTGTGAAAGTACAAACTGCATGTATTCTGTTAATAGGCTGAATCCTGTAGGTAAAACTGTATTCATACATTGTGGATATAGGAAGTATGGGTACAACATTGCCAGATTGCAATGATATTTCTGTACCTAAAAAAGAAATTCTAGTTGTATTGAAGGTTTAACTCACTCATCACATTATCAGCTCAATAAAAATCAACAACTACATAAAAGAATACATAAATCAAGCAGAAATACATATTTGCACTTCTTCAATGTGAACATTCAAATATGCATACATGAAAAAATACCGGTAAGTGTGTCGTGTAAACAAGTGCAATGTTATACAAACATTGACAAACTTTTATACACCAAGCAGTAAAATTGGTTTCATCTTTGGAGAGTACACACTAACTACTGTATACTGATAAAATAACGTACGGTTGACAGTAATCTTGAAGAAAACTAGCATCACTTCCTGAGTATAAATTAGCTAACAGAAATGTATACATGTGACCTAGCGGCCGGTATAGTTCTGCTTTGATATTTAAGGCTTTGAGGGCTGCAATTTTTCCTGCCAAAAATTTTGGTGCAACAGTTTACTAATTTTATGAATTTTTGTGTATTGTTTTTCAGAATTTTACATCAAATGGACATCACATTTCATTGGCTACAGATTTTGATAAAAATTTTAGCAAAAATTAGGAAAATATGGACTGGTTTTCGTATGATAAAGGGAACAAAATTCGACTTTGGCAGTCAAAGGGTTAAGATAATTAAGATACGAAGTGTGGCTGGTTTGTCAATTAAGCGAACACTGATGAACATTGGACACATTTGAATATTAGCAGCAAATTTCTGAATATACTGTACATTATTTTTTGTTTGGATGGGAAAGTCCAACCCGTGACTATTACCCATACTATTAACATACATTGTATATCAGTGCCAGCTTGGGTACTGCTGGTGCTCTTTGCCCAAGTACTAACATTTTACCACAGCTCAACTGTACAGACATTTTGTTTATCCGAAACTGGCAAAACTTACCGCAAAATATAAGTATGCAAGTTTTATCATAATTTTAACGAATCTGAGCTGGTTCATCCCTACAAACCTGCATACAAGAGCATCCAACATAGAGATTCTAAGATGATTTTTGGAAATATTTGGCTGAAAACAGCAAAAAATAACAATTTTGCAGATTTTTTTCACAATTTGTACAAAACTAATAAGTACAGATCATGCCCACAAATCTCACATCAACTTTCAAAGCAATCTGATAGTGGTTTCAGAGAAAAAGATTTTTTAAGTGGAAAAAATTGCCCCCAAAGTAAAAATACGCCAATTCCAGCATGAATTGAACAAGCCTTACTGAGGTCAATCGTAGGAACCTCAATAACAAGTTTCAAACCAATTGGACAAGTGGTCTCAGAGAAGATTTTTTTCAAAAAGCAAAAAAAAGCAGCCCATGAAAATACAAAAAACAGGAAAAATTGCCCAAAAATATAAATACACAAATCTCACTATGGGTTGAACAAACCTGACTAAGGTCACCCCTTGCACCAACATACCAAATTTCAAAACAATTGGACAAGTGGTTTCAGAGAGGAAACTTGGAATGTGAAACATTCACAGATGCCAACGAAGACGATGACAACGACAATAGACTATAATCACCTATAAGATGAGCTCCTCGTCATAGGCAGCGGAGCTAAAAAGTGAATCTATTGGCATACAAAGTACAGAAATGTATCAAAGTGCATCTATTTGGATATGAACTATAGATATACATTCCATGGTATCTACAGTACGGATATCGCAAAGGTTGCAAAAGTCACATACGGTAATGAGCATTGTATCTGCTGAGCATTCGCCACGTGTGCAGGACCATATCACATTTCTGGCACGTCTTTCACATTTCAATTGCAAAGATATTGTGCTTCCCTATTGGTTTGTCCACACACTTTGATGTTGATCCACAGGGAACCCAGAAATCTGGTTGTTGTTGTTGTTTGTATTGTTGTTTATGTTCATATTAGTCGTGTTGTTGTTGTTGTGGACCAATAAAATTCAACAAACATAACTACTGTGTTGTTGTTTCAAACATAAGAAACACTACAAGGACACTATCATTATTTGACCCAATGCAACTCCATCCCAACATACACTCTCTCCCAATACGTTGAGACAGAGTTGCAGCGGGTCAAATAAAGATAACGTCCTTACAGTGTTTCTGATGACATCTACATTACCTTTGAAGCAGCAACAACAACAACACAATAGATATGTTTGTTAAATTTTATTGGTCAACAATAACAACAACTGATGACTAATATAAACATAAACAATAATACAAACAATAACAACAAAACAACCAGATTCCTGGGTTCCCTGTGTTGCAACTGCTGGCACTGCGATAAGGAGGCATCAAACGGATACACACACGAAGCATCCCTGTGTAGGTTTTTACGGTAACCGTACTGTATTTGGAAACACAGAACATAAATGTATAAAGTGACATCTATTTGGATACAGAGTACGGAAATGCATACAATGACATCTATTTGGATACAAAGTACCTAAATGTATATAATGGCATCCATTTGGATATAAAGTACAGAAATGTATAAAAGTTCATCTATTTGGATACAAAGTACAGAAATGTATAAAATGGCATCTATCTGAATACAAAGTATGCAAATGTATACGATGGCATCTATTGGCCACAGAGTACAGAAACGTACACAACTATTTAGATACAACATGGCATCTATTTCTGTTTGGATACAGTATACAAAGAGATACATGCAATAAAAATCTACATCATCAAATACGATAACTGCATCCAGCTTAAAAATTACATGACTAAACATAGCACACTTCTAATTGGACTAAAAGATCCAGTCACATTGGCATCTCCGCCAATTCCAACCTGCAATCACGACTAAAGACGTCAAGTGTAAGTTACCGAAATACTTGATTGAACTTTCAATCTAACTTCCAGTGAATCTACATAATGGTTACCATTCAAATTTCATAACATGAATATGTATATATAGCAAGTAACCCAAGTGGTTGACGCAGCTCCACTGTTATACTTCAGTCAATATGACTGATCGTTAATTCCTCAATTAGGTACTGATGACCGTGTGAGGTCAAAAATTAATCTTGACTTTGCATAATTATGAACTGCAATACACTATGAGATGTCCAAACAATAACCTATAAAATTTCAAAACATGATACCAGTATTATTTCACTGAGCAGTTCATTCATGAAATATTCCATAATTTCTTATCATGATATGATGTTGCCCATTTGACTCATGGGACGTTTAACAAATCCAGTTGTACTTTCAACACATCAACTAGCATAATGAGACATCCAATCCTTCCGTTTTTACTTTTGTTAACTGTTCCCCTAGTGTGGATAAAATTCTACTGTGGATAAAATTCTACAGCTATAAAAAACAAACTTTTCCAAGGTTTTTAGTTCTTACCGAATTTGTATTTTTATTTCTTTGAGATCGCGTAGAATGCGCCTCAGGGACAGATATTCAGACTCCTGTTTTTTTCAATACTGTTGTGGTCTACCAATTCGGAGGGGGCCTCATTTTAAGGCTCTTTGAGTGAGAAACATTTTCACAATTTTAGTTTTTCATAAATCAAATATTTTACTTTCCTCTACAGAGTTAAAACAGAGATGGTATCGATAAACTTAAGATAATTTGTTTCTCTGGTAACAAACTTTTCACCATGATCCCTGATTTTTATTCTTGATTTTGTAAGGGAATGGTTAAAATTTTCAACAAGGAAACTTTCAGCAAAAGTTGATCACTTTCGAGGCGCACACTACCTTAAACACGTACTCTGTTTGAGTGACTAGACAACAATCAAATACGACTTGAATCAGTTTCATAACTGATAATTCACAATGACACTGTTCATAATTTGAAGTACTCAAAGATTCCTGAAACATTTCCAGGATGGATGGTTTACTGAGATTGCAAGATTCCTATACTTGGAATTTTTACAACATGTGTTAGAGGTAGGAAAAATGCAGACAAGCAGTATCCTGAATAAACCTGAGTTTCTTTACAGTTAACCTGTTCACCTCCGATTCCAGGTAAAAAGGTCCAGTCTGCCCCATTGATAACAATGCGTTTGGGCCAAACCATGCAGAGGTGACGGGTTGAGCTGGTTTACCTAAGTTCATAGTTGTCCTTTTGATTTATAATTATTGGGTGATCTGAACTTCTTGAGTCATAGAATTACAGAAATAAATCAAGGAAATAAATAAATAAAGTAATTGCAAAACGTAGCAAAACTGTGTTTTTTTCTGCATCTGAAATAGCTTGTATGCAATCTGTATGATGTGTGATAAACAGCTGTAAAAGACTGTGTGGAAAACCTGGTTCAAGGTAGACAGGAAAGCCTCAAAGCAAGTCCTGAGTCCATGTATGAAAGAAAAAAAACCTGAATGGAAAAATAAACCATGTGTGTTTGTGCTGTTGAACAAATTGTGTAAATATTGTCAATTTTTGGTAAACTGTGCATTCTTATTTCATAGTATCACACTGATAGTTAAAGGGCCAGTGATGTTAACTTTTGATGATTTTTTTATTATTATTTTTATTTTATATGCCAATTACAAGTTCTTATGCTACTCCCAAAAGAATGTTAAAACAACAATATTTGAATTCTAGTCCAAACAAGAATTCAACTGTCACCAATAACAATGCAGTCTACACATGTACAGGCTGAGCAGACAAGCTGAATACTGTGTATATCAACATGCTTTGGGGAGTAGAACAAGAAATTATGACTGACATTAAAACAAAAATAGTGAAAAAAATCACCAAAAGTTAGCATTACTGGCTCTCTAACAATCTCACAGCGGTTTCACCCCATAGCACATTAGAAAGCCATACCCATGCAACTGAAAACAAAAATACCTGTAACAAAGTTTGGTGAAAATGTTAAAAACCTGGCAAAACTGTAATTTGACAGAAGTCTGATGAGAGTAGATCGGTTCTCATAAACATAAAATTATTCAAAGGAGGGACTGTGGAGTAGACCAAGTTCATGTCACATCCATTGACACTTACGACTGATGAAAAACTCTCTGTACTACTGTATTAGCAGGGACCATCATTAAAGTTCTTGAAACTCTTGTACTTGAATATTCTAAGTTTTTAGAGCCATTACCTTGATAATGTTATTTCCTAAGTGACAAAATCTTGAATACACTTCATTTTTTATACGGTAAGATCTAGCATTTACAGCATACCAAAAAATGTTTGATGTAGCAAAGTCTCTATCAATAGTCACTGCAGTGTTCTTATCTCCCAAAGAACACAGCAAGAACTTTTACTGTTGGACAATGATGATGCGTAAAGTTGCTTGCTGACTGTGTTGTCTTCCCTTGATCTTCCTTCACTTCCCTTGCTCTGTGGAGGAAACCGTTCTCATAACAGCTGACATTCTGCAACTTTGTTGATTTGACTAACAAGACATTTACCCATTTTGCTTAATAAAATTATTATAATGATAACCCTGTGTGTTATTCATTTTGTTTACATCCCACATGGCATTTACAAGATATATTATTTGCAACATTTTGTTTTTTTGTGCAAAATGCATGCGTGTGTCTTCTTTGTCAACTCAGTAAAATCGTGGTATGTGGACTGTATGTAGTTCCGTCCACAGAGCAAGGGAAGCGGCGGGAGAATTAGGGTAGATAACAAATTTAGGAAGAAGCTGAAGACACTGCAAACAATCAGCCTGTTCCTCGCTGTGTTCTTCAGGAGATAGGAACACTGCAAAGGATATCTGGAGTGACTTATCAACTTTGCTTTATCAAACATTTTGTCCTTCGCTGTCAAAAACTATCGACAACCGACAAATATGCTAAAAACCCTTCAATATACAAAACTTCTAAAAGTTTCGATCTAAAGCTTTTCAAAAAGAACAAATACATCTAAACCAATCTATACATCTTCAAATCATGTGAGACTTACAGTTTATTGATATTTCAGTATTTCATATTTGGTTAGTCGAATTCCATACTGAAAGACGACATGTACACCTGAAATCATCTCCAAATTACATGAGAATTACGCTGAAGGAATATTTGGTATTTGAGTCAAGGAATATTTCAGTGTTTTATCTCATTCATATTTCCATATTTATGCATAAAGTGGAATATGAGCATAAAACTTTCAGATTTTTCCCATCATTTGTAAAATTCTGGGCATGAGTAAAATTGGTTATTACCAAATATCGCCAGTTCCTTGCGTCGTATCAGCATGAGCGCTATTTGTGCTGCTTAAGACATGAGATGAAGTCGAGTGTCTGACGTAGTGTCAGACGTACCACAAATGACACTCACATGCTGATATGACACAGCAATAGGCAATGTTGGGTAATAACCTCTAATTATCAATATCAATATCAAACTGCATCTCTCCTCACATACCTAGTTCTTCTCCCAAACCTTATTAAAATACACTTGGTTAAATTGCTGTGTTAGAGAGAGGTCACTGACCTGAATGTGTTAATTTTTTACGTGCTTGTTTTCGCATCTGTGTTTTTGGAAGTCGTACTTGTCACTACACTGGACGAGACACAGACGACATTTGAACGGGTTGTCATGGCAATGCAGGTTACGGTGCGTCATATACATAGCAGTGTCTGGAAAGATGATGTTGCAGTATGGACATGTAAACATTCCCTGGTACACATCAAGACCAGCTTCTTGTTTGATTCTCGTTTTATACCATGGGTCCTCCCCTCCTGTTGCATCGTCTACACCACTGCGAAAACTACTGCTCTGTTCTCCTATTTTTGCGGTTTCTTTGATAACTTTGTCATTTTCACCCTTGACTTTGAACACCTTGTTTCTTTTCATCTTTATCTTTGTCAGAGACACGGCAGGGAATAAATTATTGATAGATAAATTGTAACAAGATTTTGGTAGTTTGAATCGCTTCTTTGGATTTAATTCATCCGCTGCACTTTTACAAGTGGATGGCTTAGTATCTTCAATTTTCATCTCTGTGCAATCACTTTTTCTTTCCTTCCTCCTCCTCTTCTTCTTCTTCTTCTTTTTCTTCTTTGTCTTACACCGTATCAGGTTGACAGGGGGATCTGAAACACCATCGCTTTGCTGATCTTCATGGCTGTCCACATCGGAATTAAATTCACTGCTGAATTCATTTTCACTATTTTCACTGCTAGTGTCATATTCCGTCTCCCGCGTCGACTTCCGTGATTTTCTGTATGGTCGCTTGGCATGTTGGCTTTTCCTGTGCAACAAAAGATCATACTTGCGTACAAACCCAAGTTTGTTGCACATCTCACAATAAAAGAGATTTCTGTTAGAGTGGACCAAACGCATGTGTGTTTTGTATCCATTAATACCACTGAAATACCTCTGGCACACGACGCAGGTGTAAATTGCTCCAGGCTTTTTACTTGTGATCAAAGTTCTTGAGCCGGGAAACGGTCGAGAGAATTTCATAACTTTTTTAGGGTGGACGACTTGTAGATGCAACTTTAAGGTCATCTTGGAAGGGAACTTTGCAAAGCAATATTTGCATTTTATCTGTTTAAACTTGGCAGACTTTGTGACTTCAATGCTTTCTTTGATGCCACCTTTGTGTAGTATCTTTGCATCTTTTATTTTAGGCATCTTCCTCCCTCTGTCCGATTCTTTTTGTTTCTTTGCCTTCCTCTTTGCTTCAGTACGGCTATATGCTAAAACGAAAACAAAAGTAATTCTTGAAGTATGCAATATCGTCTGATAACAAATCATATTTGGCTACGGAAGTGAAAAATACTGAGTCTGTTCCAAGACATGCCAGTTACTGCAGAGTTTTCTCCAGAACATGCGATTAAGCAATCCCCCATTATCTGATTTAAATCCCCCTCAAAATACTCACAAACACCGCGCCGTGTCACCCCCAATGATGAGATCTTGAAATATTGATGATACAGAGCATTGATATAGTATTCCACACCATGATCTATAATCAGTGCCCATGATAACATCACAGACTTTGCCTCTATATTACAAAACTGTGTCTGAACGTATATGAATAAAGTGTGAATGATCAGTGTGAGATTCTAGTATATTGATATACATGTATACTGGTATAAATGTTTCTTACATAGACAAGAAGAGAAACACAAGATTGTTTTTCATTTAAAGCCCCGCTGGCTGTATCTTTTAGCTTTTTTTATGATTTTACTTTCAAACTAACATAAGTTCACGAGAATGTACTAGTTTAGGTGTGTGTATGTACACTCATTATTAACTACCCGCTGGGGCTGTCTGTGCAATGTTTAACAAGATAAAGATTACACTGATTAAATGTTTGCCCAAAAATCGCAGCCCAATGCGGAAAAGCAAAACCGTTGGTACTGTGCATATCTGCATTGAAATCTTCACATGAACTGCATAGAGTGGTCCAATGTAATGCATAGGGGTGAATGTTTTCAAATGACTTTGTATGTTCTGTTTCCTTTGTAATGTTATCAATTTTTGAAAATGGCGGGAAATCAAAATGACGGTTAAAATTTGAATTTACTTGTCAAATGTTTCACAAAGGAATGGTTTCCTAATGCAGTAAAAGCCTATATCCCTTCAGAGGGTAGAATTCAGAGAAAACCAGGAGAGAATAGGAAGATATTTTGAGGTCAACAAATTTCAAGAGTTACAGCTAGTGGGGCTTTAATACTCAATCTACACTTTAACCTTAATGTGTTGATACCTTGAAAGAATAATTTGCCAAATTTAATTTGCCTCATTTACTATGGCTTTCCCTAAACTTTCAAGGAGAGGGGGACATTACCCCCTTGTGTGAGAAACCTTGAGTATTCTGAGGAGTTAGAGTGTTTGCATCAAGTTGTGCAAAAACCCAAAACAGCAGTAAAGTAGCAGGTACAATGGTAATAAACATCTTTGACATGTGTATGTGTTGTTCAACCTGACTGTTCACATATTGTAGTCTGACTCACACTGCAATAGGATACTACATGAATCCGACTTACCATTATCACTACTGATACCGCTGTCTCTGCTGTTGCTGTCGTTCGCTTCTGACTCAGTTACATTCACGTAATTCTGATGGTTACCTTTATCACCGGATTTACCAAACCTCACATCACCACTTTTGGAGCCGGTTGAAGATGTGGATGCAAGCAAAATTCTGTTTTGGCCCGGAAGATTGGAGATCCAGTTTTGTACAGTAGCGGTACTGCTACCAGAGTTTGCATTCTGAGAAGAATGTGCACTGCCATCAAGCTGATTAGGAGTTGTTGCTACAGACCAAGTGCATGTAATCGATGGTTGAGGGCCTGGATACGCCACTGAAGGCAAGAGAAGATCTCCCACAGTATAGACGTTCTCACTAGTACGAAGTGGGAACTGACTGGACCCAGCCTCATGATGCTGGTTAACGGTTTCGTTGTGTTGCTGAGTGACTGCTGTATTGGGAATCTCTTCAGCTGCTTTGAGAACTAGAACACCATTTTCAACGCACCACGCTGTGGCAGGATTTTCAATCGCCACGCTTTCTGCAGCAGGACTTTCAACTATCACACTATCTGCACTGTCTGTCTCGCTGTCACTGATCTCAATCACATCAGCCTCCAAGGTTGGCTTTGAGATGGGAGGGCGGGTGGCTTCATCCGTATCAGTGGGAGAATCAAGACACAAATCAATTACTCTCATGAATTTCTGGACACCATCGGATTCCTTATAGATATTCCTAGATTCCTTGCCACGAAATATCAAATCCTGAAATTGGACATTGAAATCAAAAAGATAATTTTGACTTTCAAACTTTCAATTCAAAGTTACAGTTTATCTGGAAAGCTGTAAAAATAATTTCAACCTTTCTGTTAGTTTAAAATACTTTGGCAAAAAAATCAATCCTGTTTTAATTTCAATATATATTAGATACTATAATCTATTATAGATATTATATGTAGATATTCATCAAAAAAGTAGTCCTTGATAATGTGTATGAGTTGATCTATGATCATGTCTTGTAAGCAATAATTTAAAATGTTTTTATATTTATAAGAAATTTCACATCTCATATCAAATGCATACAACTGACAGAAAAACCCGTCATCTCTCACACACTCTGCTGTCCTATATCACAAGACTGCTGCCATGAACACAAAACCAGTGATCTCTTACACATTATACCATTGTATATCATGTGAACATTACTACACACACTCTGCCATCCTATATCATAAGACTGCTGCCATCAACACAAAACCAGTGATCTGTAACACATTATGCAATCCTACATCGTGTGACTACTACCACTCACAGACACTGCCATCTTGTCTCACATAAGCATTCTGTGTTTTCTGCATATTTACACTACTCACCCTCAAAAACACCGCATGTCTGACTAAGAAGACAGCGCCATCACAGCCACAGTCTTCAAATAACTGTTTAAGTTTTCCGAGCATTGGAATACTTTCTTCCTTGAGCAGATCCTTCGGCTTCATACTGATTTTAGAATAGTGGGGTCTGAGACAGGATCTTGTCAAGGATATAACATGAACATTATAGACCCTAAAATTGTTCGTTTTACAGATGTAACAATCATGGTGCCCATTTTAACGGCTTTAGAGATTAGATTTAGTGACACCTGCAAAGAGCTGGTGGTTCACTTTTCACTATATCCTTTTATTTATCACACGCTTTCAATCTACAATCCAACCCCACCTTACCTTCTACTTTTGATACAATCAAACACCACTTACTTTGAATACACTCTAACCACACCTGCTCATCATAAGAACATCCAATGTACCTACACTGGTCACATTTTGTTATGTAGTTTTTGAGAGGGCATCTTAACCTGTTCAACCCCAATTCCCAGTAAACAGGTCCACAATCACCATAGATAACAATGGTTTTGGGCCCAACCATGGTGATGAAAGGGTTAAAAATCAACAATCAAATAATTATTTATTGAAAGGATACATTCTGTCCTTTGTCCTGATACATCGTATGACAGGAGGAAAAATTGTCTTAAGTAGGTGTCCGAAGTGACTGGAAGCTTGTGCCGTAAAAGTTGGGAATACATGCTCTATGGTGACTTTGAAAGCAGAATAGGCGTGCTCCGTTGAAATTATGCCCTCATCGTCATTTTCAAACAACAACTTCATTATAATGCTGAAAAGAAAATGTAACTTGTCAAATGACATGACAAGCTTTGGCCAAAATATGGACAGTAGTAAATCTAGAAGTATAATGTGACCCACTTCTACCTCTATCATGCAATACAGAATTCATATTGTTCTAATTTCCACAGTACAACCATACCACACATTGGTAATTGAAATATTTCATACTTTATAGACCTTTGTTTCCCATGATACAGCATGATGGTTGAAACAAACAAAACACAAAGATTCCGCTGAATCATATTCACAAAATTAATATTTACCCTCTGACTATGCATTGTGTCATCAATCATATTAACCCTTTGAGCACCAATGTCAATTTTTGTCGTCTTTATAAAACATATCCAAGTAATTGTTTTTTAGAATTTTACCAAAATTTTGATAAAAAACTCTAGCCAATGAAGTATGATGTTCATTTTGTCCAAAATTATTAAAAAACTCTCAGAAAAATTCACAAAAATTGGTAAAATTTGGCACTAAAATTTTGGTTGGAAAAATTACAGCCCTCAAAGGGTTAAACAGTGAAATCAGGGAGAGTAGAAGTGGATTTATCTGGTCCTTACCTTGCCAAACACACCCTGACATCTTTTCTGACCTTTGCAGTAATGATCGCTTTCTCTGTTGCCACCTTACTAGTTTCAGGCGGTGTAAGTGTGACAAGCTCCATGGCTGGTGCTGGACAATGCTCTCAAGTCACTTCTTTCTCACTGCAATCATGGGAAAAGGCAATTTTCACTTAAAACATTTAGGTAGCACTCTGTGGTTACTAACAATTTTTTTCTCTTCATTCAAAGAAACGCTCAACATGGTAATCACAATCTAAAGAGCCAGTTGCTGTAACTGTTGATGATTTTTTGCACTATTTCTTTTGTATGTCAGTAGCAAGTTCTACGCAATAAAATGCACTGTTATTGTTTACAATTAAATTCTGGTCCAGACCAGAATTCATATGTCAACAATAACAATGCCGTCAACACATGTACAGGCTGAGCTTAAAAGCAGCAATACTGTGTATCTCATCATGTTTTGGGGAGTAGAAGAGGAAATTGTAGTTGACATTATAAACCAAGATGATGAACAAATCATAAACATTTACAGCTATTGGCCCTTTTAAATTTGATGAGTAGGGGAGAAACAGTCTTTTTTGGACTATCTTTAAAACAAATTCTTTTAATACCAATGATTAGTATCTGACCTTGCAACTGACCTTGCAATTATGGGAAACCTTGTGAAATCAATAAAAATTAAAGCTGCAAGCAGCGTTTGCGGGGCCCAAGCGGATAACATGGTTGAAAGATCTTGCACTAATGATATTATGTGCAAAATTCGATATTGGAAAAGTATGATTTTGAACATCATCTCATAGTTACTGTACGTGTCAGTGGGAATTGCATGTTTTACGTAAAATCCAATATGGCGGCGAAATATGAAGGATGTAGCACTTGTGGTTACTGAGTAATGGACATATACTCATATTCAAGGTCAAAGGTCATCGAGGTCACGTGACATTTTGTCAAAAAAATTGTAAAGCTTAGTTATCCCTATATACCAAAAATCAGACCTCTAGCTCTATTGGCTGGCTCAGAATT
>LD357608.1:56924-75123 GCA_001465055.1 Ptychodera flava
GACATGTAATAAAAATATTATAGCCCAAACAAGGGACTATGTACCCTCGACGCAGGAGGCCATTTGCCCTCCTTACGTCGGACAAATGGTCACCCACCCTCGGGAACATAGTCATTTGCATATTTAGAAAATACTTCAACTGTAGTCGCGAAAGCAAATATCAAACTGCGATATTTAAGGAATCGTCATAATAAGTGATTGTTTGTGAAAGGACTCTACCAAAGTCAATGAAACTTTCTTAGTATACGATATAACAGTAGTGACAGATATTTACTGCTTTCACGTCAGCTAGCGACTTATTTGCTTATTTATTACCTTAGCCCTAAACAGATATAAACTTGTGTTTCAGGCACTGTTATTTTCCTATTACCTACTTGTTAATCAGAAGACCTAGTTTCAGGTAAAGTTATTTATCATTGGTGGTTATATCAATAGTGTTGAAACTGTACAAATGTGGCTCATTAGAAAGACAGCGCAATTTTAAAATAAAGTGTAGGTTGTACATCTATTCACATATTGCTTAATGGTTAAATAAAATTTGATTAATTTCTTAATAATGCTAATGATAACAAGAGATTGGCTCCATAAATGATATTTTTTGTTTCACACCAGTAGTGTCTCATTTGCAAAGTGAATGGAGCCTCCAAGACGGCATATATACGATTTATACTTTAAAATGACATTTCTAAACGTCACTTTGAGTCATATTATTGTTTAAAAGAATAATAACTAATTTGAGATGGCAAGGATCGATAAAAAACGACAAAATTTATATGCAATGACACATACAGACACACACCCATGTATACCTACACACACATACATGCCTACGTACCTACGTACCTACCTACCTACCTACCTACCGACCGACCGACCGACAGACAGACAGACCGACTGGTATTCAGGCAGACGATCAGCAGGGCAGGCAGATTTGATGATGATAGGCATGCATGTATGTGACCCATGCTTCCAGATTTATTTCGAAACATTGGTCTTCTATTGATTCCTATTTCATTTTTGTAAGGCTTAAAACGTAGAGTCTGTCGTTTGTCCTTCAGTCTTTCGCTGCATGTTCATGGGTAAGTTAGTAATATGTCTTTCGCGTGAAATTATCGTGCTTTTTGAAGCATGTGTCTCAACACGATGCAAAATATTTGTCTTTCTCGGCAGTTTTGTAAAAAAATATGTGATCTCTTCTTAATGTCCAGTGTCTCCCGGATTAGCAGCTACGAAGATTAGCATTTGTGCACTTGCATCTTGACCATGTTCTGCTTTTATCAATGCAAATTTGTATGACGTCAAATTCTAACAACAAGTATTGTGTAGTATACAACTAGAAATACCATAATATGCAGGAAGAGAAACCGAAATAAAACCCCAACTTATGAAGTAAGTTTATCACAAAGACAAAATCCACACGATATTGCAGTGGTGTACATTGAGTTCGCACTGTTTTTGTGATCTTCCATCTGAAGAAGTTGGTCGTTTTTCTTTCAAATCGAAAAAATTCTCACTTCTCCGACTTATTGGTAGAATGCGCCTCAAGACAGATAGTCGTAATCTCAAACGTTTACAAATTACTAGGGCATGCCATTTGTGGGGAGCTTATTTTGAAGCTAATAAGGTAAATACAACTTTCACCGTAGAACTCTGGCATTTAACACAGGGATGGCGACCTTGTTTGAATTTAAAAGATCGATAAACGTTAGGGAAGTAGTCGGACTGGTACAAAAATTTGCGGGTTAACCCCTTATTTTTATTCATGACTTTGAATGAAAATGATGTGGTGTTTGTCGTACGGTAAGAGTAGAATGGTGATACAGCTTCGATACAGCCTTCGGACATATTGTAAACATAACTAAATTCCGAACTACAAACGCAACACATACTTCAACAGGTGGAGGGGCGATTTTCAATGTACAACCGGTTGACATTATGTGATATTATTTTTCAACTGACTTTCAGTCTGGACAAAATTAAGCTGAAAAAGTAATGTTTGAGATTAAGAGAGATGCGTTGCTCACTCGCAAGTCGTTGTCAGCTCACACCAAACTTGCCAAATGTAAGCAAAAATATGCTGAGACATGTCTTCTAAAGGATACGTTGATGTTATGATGTATAGTTCGATATATAGGTGTTATTTTGGAAAGATGACGTTACCTGAACATACGAGCGACATGCCACCAGATTTCGAAAGATAAATAATTGAAAAGAAATTGACACAATGTTCGCTGGCGACGGACTGGGCGCTGTAACTCAAGGGATGTGCATCACGGAATACGAAACACTCCGACCTGAATTCGTTCCGTAGTGGAGTTTACACAGCTAGAAATTAAAAAAACTAAATATTCTCTCAAATTTTCCTAGAAAATTTAAACCACTTCCTTTCCAAACTAAATAAAATAAAGTTTTAGAAAACCAAAAGTTTATATGCAAAAAATTTGTTTCAGAGCAACAAATTGCTTAACATTTACCGACACATGAAATTAAAACTGCCGACACCCTGTGTTATTCTGAGGAGACAAAATAAGTTTCTGTACTGTTTTTTTCACAAATTTTCATGGCAGCTATTCAAAATATTAGGCCTAAATGGCAATTCTACGGACTATTTTATTGTCACTGGAATATATTAGCCGAAAAAAATTTCAATGTTTCACTGTAATCTTATTTTTACGTCGTTTAGTCTAGTATTCCAAAGCATCAACGAAAATATATAATTATTAATAGCTGATGTTGGAATACTTTATTGCGTTTTAGAGTAAGTGACACAAAGTATACAAGTGTTTAAGACTGAACATTTTGGCTGTTAAGGTAACTAATGGACAACTGAAATTTCGGCAGAGAAATTCACTGTACTTTGATCGGATCGCCATTTCATATATTAGCTGCCTATGCCCGAATTGATCTCACGTTTTACAACACGAGTTTCTAACCATGACTGCATTCTGAAGCTGATTAGCAAGGGTTTTAGTTGGTCACGTGATCGTCCGTGGGTCTTTAAAGCAAGTTAACAAAGTGAAATAGGTAGAGCAAATGCGACTCGCTCTGGGACATCGATAGCACAGGTGGCTATGTGCGTTTTCATTGATATACACGGATCTGTCTTCACCACCCAAAAACGGTAGGTAGTCAAGCATTACAATTTACTCAATGTAGCATTTCTGTCGCATTTTTTAAAGCTTTCTGTATTACAGCAGAAGCATTTAATCTTTTACGACATACATAAACAACAAACTCTTTCGTTTAAGTACAGTCAATATCCTTACTGAAGACACATATTCCCATATGAAATCTTTGGACTGATTCAGGTTGTCGATACTCATATTCAATCGAGTTCAATCGAGAAAGTCACTTTTGTAAAACACTTTAAAAAACAGTAAGACCTTTATAACGTTTGCCAATAATTTGTTCATTTAACCATGCAAACTGATTTTTTGTTACGTGCACCGTCCTTTCACACATCGTCAACAATTGTTACCTGGTCATGAGGGCTAAAGAGCACGTTTATTACACCGAGAATCCGCGCGGTACCAGAAACACACCGCTATTCCCCGAGGCCGTCGGCCTCGATGAATAGTGATGTGTTTCTGGTACCGCACGGCCACTAGGGGTAATTAACATGTGCCGAATCCCGAATAAAGACCAGATTATAGGTATTTTATGACACGCCATACGCTCATAGTGTTATATATTATAGTTTTTCATGTATTTTGATGATACGCTCTGCAACAATCCGTTAAGAGAAGTTTACTTGGCGAATCTCCACAGTGGTAACGGCACATTAACATTACTTCATAAAACTATCCTAAGCATACATAGCAACATCCTTGGTTGCACTTGGATGTTTGTCATACATGAGCTGTTCAGGTTCCTACGCTGTTGGAATGGAAAATCTTGCTGTAATGGAGCCTCATCCATGGTGCTCATCACGTGCTAGTCACCCGATATTGTTTCAAAACTGCAGAAAATACTACTCGTATAGTCTCGTAAAGAGGCACATTTCAAGATTTGTCCAATCACTTTTCCTTAGAGAGATAGTCTCTCGAAAATACCCTCTGCCGTCTCTTTTGTCGATTCAGTGGGCACGAGACGTATCCAGAAGGAAGCTCACATTGTGGAGCACATGCCAAGAATGTTTTCATGGTCGATGGGCGGCCTAGCTTTTGTCTTGATTTACCTTAACATATAATGCTTTCATGTGTCATTGGATTTTAGTAGTCTGATATCTTCGGTATTTCCGATAAAAGCGTCTCTTTGCTGTCATGACCATGAGCGAGAAAACGTGAATTTAATCGAGAAATACGTCCCCTGGTGAGTTGCAACCAAAAGCGCGTGCAAATAAAACGAAAGGAAACGTAAAGCTGTAATGACAATGCAAATTTTGCAATCCCCATACTTTCAGAGAAAGTTATAATAAAAATGTTTGTATACTAGTACAGCAAGAAAATGTTGCAAATAATTCAACAGATTTAGGTAAGGATAATCGTTTCTCCAAAATTAAAATATTATGATTACAACTTATAGAATCTTAATTCGAGAGATGTGGTTCAGTATACAGGCTATCGACCCTAATTTTTATCTGTAATCCATAAAATTGACCATTTCAGCCATAAAATCTGAGAAATAGATCAATCTCCGTGGATTTGACAGAATATTTTTGACAGAATTAGCGATATTTAATTAACGGAAACACAAATTGTTCGCGGGAGGACGTGTGATCAAATTTCCATGCTAACACGTCAAACTTCGACATGAACATGACCAAAATGCAAATAAATTGTTTATTACGATCCGAAAGGTGTATTCAAAATATAGATACGTGTTAAGTCACCTCGCCGTTTGTAGCATGTTAGACTTTCCGTTTCTTGACGTGAAAATTGCATTTACTTCAACTTCTAGTCATACAAAATCTGGTGACATAATTTTTTTTCACATGGTAAAAACATCTTAATGTTAAATTGATCACCCTTATTATGATGTATGAAACAAGAAAATGAGTAAACACACCCGTCAACGATTTCTGATGAGGTTCATCAACTTTATCGAAGACGTCGTTTTCTTGCATTGCTTCTTAAAATGTGTAGACTCTTCTGACATCAGCTATTAAATTATGTAATTGCTGAGATTGCCTGCTGATTCTGCGTCATGTGTATTTCCAAGACTGCACATCTGATAGCTTTGAAATTTGGTGTACAAGTTCCTATAGATGAACTACAAGATATTTATTGAAATTATGATGAAATCTGCAATTTTAAATTTTTGGGGCAATTTTTTCCATTTTTGGTCAAAAAATGTGTTTGTCAAAAAGTACTTGTCTAATAGCATTGAAATTTGCCATACATGTTTCTACAGATGAACTGAGTGATATTTCTGATGAAATCTGTAATTTTGTATTTTGGGGGCAATTTTTGACATTTTTTTCAAAAAAATGTGTATTTCCAAAACTACTCATATGATAGCTTTGAAATTTGGTATACAGGTTCCTACAGATGATCTAAATGATACTTATCGAAAAAATGATGAAATTTGCAATTTTGTATTTTTGGGGCAATTTTTTCCGTTCTTGGTCAAAAAATGTATTTCTCAAAAAATACTGGTCTGATAGCTTTGAAATTCGATATGCAGGTTCGTACAGGTGAGCTAAATGTGATATTGAAATTATGATGAAATCTACAATTTTATATTTTTTGGGCAATTTTTGCCTTTTTTGATCAAAAAAAAATTGTTTCTCAAAACTTGCCAATCGGTAGCTTTGATATTTGGTATACAGATTCCAAGGGATTATTTAAATATATGATATATTGAAATTATGGTGAAATCTTCAATTTTTATTTTGGGGGCAATTTTTGCCATTTTGGTCAGACAATTTCATTCTCAAAAACTACTCGTCAGATCGCTTTAGTTTACATGTTCTTAGGAATGTTCCAATGTGATATGTTGAAATTATGATGAAATCTTCAATTGTGTGTTTTTGAAGCTATCTTAGCCACTTTTTTCTGGCTGACTGAAATGAGCTATCAAAGATTTCCACCTTTTTAATCATCATGTGTCAAAAATACTTATTCTCTGCATAAACACAGTGGAGCTATATCGGAAGATAGGTCGCTTGTCTTTTTACATCACACACTTGTTTTTATGAGTAATTTGCTTTATTGCAACATTCAGCTATACGGTACCTAACACTTTTGAGAAATTTGAAAAATATGAAAATCCAATTGTCCCAAATTAGTTCCTATCGTGTAAGACGTATTTCTTTGTTATTCAGTAAACATTGATTGATTGATTCATTCATTCATTGATCCATTCATTATCACATATTTTTATCATCAACAGCTGCTAAAATGAGCATGCTTCTTTTATGTTAACATACCTCACATATAATTAATACGCTCATCTGCAGGTTCCTCTGGAAAAAGAACATGATTGGTGGATTTCTCGTACTTCTGTTGGCTCAGGGGTGCAACTTTCTAAATCCCAATGATGTTTGTACGTCGGGAGAAGCTTCGGACAGAGTGGATTCGTGCCTTGCCTACTCGTCTAATGAAACCACTATGTGCAATACAGCTCTGAATTTAAATGATGTAGAAGCATTAAAAAATGAATTTTGGAGTTGTAATTGCGACACAAAATGTAAACGGTTTGGAGACTGTTGCTATGACTACAAAGAGGTTTGCCAAAACACGCCGCCCCCGGAGTCTCTTGAGGAAGACAGCCAAATTGATGAAACTGTTGATAAATTTGTTCATGTGTGTACAAGAATCGCCAACTCACACAGTGGAGGTGCTTGGATGATACGAAAATGTCCAACATGGTGGCAGGATGACGTCACTCGTGGAAGATGTGAGAATATCACAAAATTTGGTAGGTTTATCATCTATTATCACACCTCATGTGTCATTCAGTGATTGTGATTAACTAATAGTTAAGGACAAAATGAGATTAACACAAGTTGTCAATCTGGCAGGAAAGATTGTTGGTATAAAACAACGGCAACTTTCAGTAATATATTACCAATCTTTGAAGAGGAGAGCCATTCAGATCCATCAGGATCAAACACACCCACTCAGCACTGAATTTAAAATCCTCCCGTCAGGTCGACGACTTAAGGTACCTTTTGCGCGTAAAAACCTGTACAAAAAGTCTTTTATACCTTCAGCTGTGGCAGTTTTAAACTCAGAATTTTATACGTAATTTATTGTTTTTTCCCCAAGACTGTGTATATATGTGTGTCTGTTTTTATTGTAAGTCAGGAGATTTGTGGTGTCGAAAGAAAATTTTCCATTTGTGGATGTGCGTGTTTTCATTAATGGACAATAAAGTAATTTGAATTGAATTGAATTGAATATGTGCCATGCGTCAATCAGTGATTGTAATTGGCTGAGAATCACCCACGTGATACACAACAAAAATCGACATAACGTAATATCTGCATTGTCGTTAACGTTCCGTCACTTGTGATGAAATTGTTCGTTACCGTGTTTCGGCTAACTGCACATGATTTCTGCACAAAAAAATCATCGTATGCTGGTCTGAACTGGACAGAAATTATCGGGGCCAGGGGCCGCTGGTGTTTTTCAAAATGACGATGCGTGAAAAATAGTGACCCTTCAAAACTGTTTGCAAAAGCGTGACTCTCCCTCAGATTTAGCTAGTTTAGCATTGGAAAAAATTGTTCATGGTTTCCTCATAGACCACAATAAACATTTCAGTGAAATTCCAAAATCAATTTTTTGTAGATACATACACTTGTAACCACCCTAGTCTAATCAAGTACATTAATATCTTCTATCCAGTGTCTATAAATACACAGATTTACCTAGTTTTGTATTTGAAAAATTTGTTCATAATTTCCTCATAGACTAAATCAACTTTTCAGTGAAATTCCAAAATCAAATTTCTAGTACACATACGCGCTTGTTAACACACTTTTTCTTATCAAGTACATTAATATCAATTATCAAACGTCTATAAAACATCTATAAATGCACAGCTTTTGCCAGTTTTATATCGGGAAAAAGTTGTTCATTATTTTTTCATAGGTGTACATGTATAATGTGTATCGACATTTTTGGTGAAATTCCAAATGCAAATTCTTGTACCTATATATACTTGTATGCACCCTTTTCTTACCAAATAGATTTATATTAATTATCAAATATCTATAAATGAACAGATATTGAAAAAATGTTCATAGTGTTTCCATAATCTACAATGTAAATGTATAGTAAATAAACATTTTTTAAGGAATATTAAAATGATATTTCTTGTGCACACATATACTTTTTACATCCCACTTCAAGCAATGTATATTTACATAAATTATTAAACATAATATATAAATGTACAGATATAGCTTGTTTTGTAGGGGAAAATTGTAATAGTTGCCCGATAGATTCTAATGTGTTATGATTTGATATTTTTGTTGTAGCACTGTATCGACCATATCTTGCCTTCTTACAGTTGCGATAGTTGTGAAAAAATGATGACCCTCCCCAAAAGCATACGAAAAAATTCATGACAGTCTCAAAATTGCTTGCGCGAAAAACAGCGACCCGCCCCCAAAAATACCAGCGCCCTACCACCCCTGTAATTTCTGTCCAGTCACTCACATTTACTTAATGTATTGGCGTGGCCTGTTGTGGGCCAAGGTTGTTGGGCGGAATGGCTCGATCGTACCAGAGGCTGTAATCTGTGCGGTAACTATTAGTTTTATTTCTTGTATCAGTTGCATCTTACTTACCAGTAAACTGTTCCAAGAAATACACTTGCCCACTCACTAACCTGTAAGGATTTCGAAAGCAACTTTTACTTAACCTTGGAGTTATCATGCTCGGGGATTGTTGGGATATCCCTAGACTGTGTGGGAGATTTCGGATGACAGCCACCAAGTGCATTCTGGGTTACGGAGACAAAAACCCATCCTAAAAGCTTGGCATGTTCATAAGCTGCACGTGTTAAGGGTACTCCTGCAGGAAAGTGGGTGTGGTGATATCTTTTGGATGCCATGTCACATTTTCCCTTTTCAATAACAGCACGAAAAATACTTAAAGAGTGACTTGAAGCGCCCATCCTATACCCTGTACCCCTGTACTGAACTTCATGCACTTATTGTTATGAAGTTTATTTACTCTAAAACTTTACTGTGTACATGAAGAATAGGTTTTTCAAAAATAAAGCAAAATTGCCTCCTTTCCTTTAACATAAGTAGAGAGAAATTTGTTCAAATAGGGTGCCTTTCGTTAGACGATAGAAGGGTATACAAAAGGCAAATTTTCGTCTGTTTGGTGTACTGAACACTGCTTTGTTTGAGCAGATTTTAAGACTGCTACCCCTATACCAAATTGGAATGTTTCGTAATAAAGCTGGTTGAGTTGTCGATGTGTTATAAGCCAAAATAATGGAAAGTATGACACGGTTTTTCCCATAATACTACTTGCATGGTCATTAGCATGCCACGGCCCCCAGAGACTGGTGTCCATGGTGAAGTTGGTGCGAACTTCGTCCTGTACATACGTCTAAGTGGCCTTGCCGTGGGTGTTTTGATCATGTAATGGTTACGAGTTCACGAACGAATGGGGGTAGCATTAATTACATCACGTTATTGCAAGTTACTTTTGACCTTACAGATTGCAATATAGGGATATGTAATCACCTGATCATTACGACGACGTTTGGTTAGACGATATGTTTTTCAAAATGAATCTGAGCACTCCTGCTTGTAATATTTTAATCTCTCAATTAAAAAAAACCAAACAAAACGGATTTGTTAACCAAGGGGCTATTCTGACGGAGGTCAAGATCGCTGGTTCAGGCCTCTGTCGATAGAAGAGTGCAAATTTGATTCCTTGATGCAACCTTTTTTGGAAAGATAGCCTGTGTGTAACATTTATCTTTTCTGTCTCCTACACTGCAGGCTTTTCTTTAACAAACATCCCTGTGACTTGGCCGGCAGGAAGTGACGTCTTTGCCAACATCTATTGTGCACAGTGCAACGGTATCCAACGATCAGAAGTGGTTGCGTGGGACGTGCATGTAGATACATCTGCAAGGGCTACCGACGTTGAGGCTGCACTCAATAGCGACGAAACTATGACAATGCTTCTTCAAGTAGCATCGAAAGAGTCTACTGACCCAATTGGAGATGCATCGGTCAGGATGCAGGAGACGACAGGAGTGTTCCTGCGTACCTGTCTACCTGACGTCATCGATTCATGCCGACGATCACTGTACAACAATGTATCCGATTTCGACAAAGCTGAACGTGTGTGCAACTCACACCATTCGATTGTTAAATTACCCGGACTCATTTCCGCCATCAGTATTACTTCATATAGAAATACCGATTGTGCAATATGCAATGGGCGACAAATCCCAAGCTTGGCACCAATATGTGGACTGTACGTGTATTCTCTTTCACCAGCTAAAGCGCCTTATTTGCTCAGTCTTTTCTTTAATTTAAATTTCAATGGTTATACAAGATTTGGCTTGCAAGGTGGTTACCTCGGTGTAAAAGACTTAACTCATGACTTTTTGTGTGCAAAGGATGAGTTGTTTGATCCCTACTCACAAAGGTGTACTCCATCCCCTGTAAAACTTTCCCCCATTAAAACTTCGCATACTAATCAAACTTCGCGGATTAATGTCACATCAACTCCAGATACCAATGTAACGGTGGCTGTAGAAGATGAGTTGTCTCAGTTTCGCCGCAGATGTCCGATGTTTGCTGGTGTATTGTTGCTAAACGAAACCGAATTCGTCGTAGTTGAAAATACGGTAATGTTCCAAGTCAAAGGGAATGTGTTCTGGACTGAGATATTCAAAATAATTGCAGGAGGATCAGCATTTGTATGTTTGTCCCTACTTTCCTCGAAAGACAGCTATTTATCTTGGCTAACAATTTCATGTAGTTCATTGTCGATATGTTGTTTGATAGGGTATGTAATTGTGTATTGCAGACGTACTTCTAAGCACACATTTCCTGGTAAATTGATGGTCAATCTGGTGATTTCAATGCTTGGTGCACAGATGATGTTTTTGTCAAGCATGGGTTTTAACGAACTGCCAGGATTTTGTTTCCCACTGGCAGTTCTGTTACACTACTCGTGGTTGGTCAATTTCGTCTGGATGGCGATTGTTTCTTTCGACATCTGTCGAACATTTCGATCAATAAACATAACTCTCTATGTTACTAACAGTACAAAACGACTTGTCTGTTACGGCCTTTGTGGCTGGTTTATACCGGCCCTAATTGTGGCTATTTGCGTTTTTCTTGATCTCACCGAAGTGGGTAACTTTTCCATTGGATATGGCGAGGACGGTGTTTGCTGGATGAGGAAACGCTGGGCATTATTAGTGTTCTTTATTTGCCCTATTATTATGATTATTGTATTGAATACTGTTTGTTTAATATTGACTGTGTATTACATAAATTTTTCCTCGACAACAAAGAAAGATCTGAGACCACGGTATGGCTGGAGGCGTCATTTTAGTATGTGTGGAAAAATATTCACCGTAGCTGGATGTACTTGGGGCCTTGCTCTTATTGAAGCTTTCGTTGAAAATGAAATCATCAGTGCTGTCTTCAACATAGTCAATTCTCTCCAGGGAACGTTCATATTTATGGGTTTTATAATGGAGTCGTCATTGAGAAAGTGTATATGCGTAAATAATGAACATTCTAATCCATCTTAAATGAACGCAGTAAGAAATGTTCTCAGTTAACTAGGGTCAATTGGATGTTGTTCTGCTCAACCACTTTCTTCTTTTCTAAGAATCTTGGCTCCTTGTGAATTGGTCTACACAGTGTATGTTGGGAAGGGGCTTTCGCTTTCGGTCATGTCCGTCCGTTCGTGCATCCGTCTGTCCACAAGCTTTTCATGCAGATGCCTTGAGACTGAGATTTCTTCCAGTTTTGGTAAAAGGAAGTGACCCTAGGATGTATATTAACGTAAATTTGTTTTGCGAAACGATCAAATGTGGCAGTCAGGGGCGGTCATTTTGTTTAGTGTTCAATTATAGCCTTAAACAAGATGTGTATCGAATGAGACATGCCGTAATTTGTACAGTAACTTAACCATATGTCATACTATGCACGTTGTCTGACTGACAGATATGTGTGTTCTTTAATTTTTTTTGGTGTCAAGAAACGTTGCATGAGTTGGTACAAGGGTACGAACCTGTGCCTCACATATGAACGCTGATTTTGTAGATACCATCCAGTATGACCACAAGGCAGCCATGTTGTTTCAGTTTTTACATTTCTAGCACAACAACGACCAATTTGTGCTAATGTTTATCAGTGGCAATATTTAGCGGGCTGCCGGTTGCAATAAATTTTCTCTTGTCTAAAAAAGTACACCATCTGGAATTAGACACAGTTTTTGCAACTAAAATAATTCAAGTTATAGTGACATTACTCCCGCCGTGAACTGGAAACTAGTTAGCAACGCACCTAAACTTATCATTTTAAAGTATAGTGACGACTCACGGCCGGTTGGCTTCATTTCATTACTATCTCGTGTTAACACATCATTAATTTCAAACCTGCAAAACAGTCAATTGCGTATAAAATGTATTTTTTTTATCCAGGAGTTTATGTTTCATAAAGGAGCATTTGCCTGTTAAGATTTTTGACTTTGAAGCCTTCCAATAAATGAACTCTCTGCAGAAAATTAAGCTCGTAATCCCATCAAGGCATATATTTTCCGAACGCCTAGTTATTGGCAAATGCTGTTTTTTATTATTTTGCAATTGTTTATATAAAAGCACGTGACAGTCAATTGAATAACCTCTTTAAAATGGGGTTTATCGTTTCCCTGCAGTACCGCTGCGGTACTTCTGGTCAAAGCTAGCATGATTAAAAGGTTTTGTGTCAATCTTTTAAAGTGTGTTAGACCAATGATCAGTTCTTGTAGTGTTTTTTCTGTTAATTTTAAAATTGCACCATGTTGTGCTTTATTCGATGTTGAAGATTTGCGAGTTATTTTAAAACTCAAACCTTAGTGTATTCAGTCACATTGAAGTTATTGTAAAGAATGTTTTCAGAATTTTTAATGACACAATTCTTGGAATTTTAACCAAGCCGTACATTTAAGAAGTCTGTATATTTATCTGACAGGCGCATTTGAGTGCGGATCTATTTTTGAAGCCGTTGGAAAGCGTCATCTATCAACTTTAGAAAGTATTCAGAGAAACAATTGTTAAACATCTTTAATTTATTCCAGACTCACACAATTGTTTTTCCCTCCAGATCATTTAAAGCTCTTTATTCTGTACTAAGAATTCTAAGCTTACATCAATGGCGCTTCTACTTTGACAAGATATTTCCATATAAAATGGAAATGATTGTTGATATTTAGCATGTCGTCTTACTAACTTTCCGAATGAATATTGGTGAACTTTTTGAGTATGCTTTAAATAGACATTAGAAATGCTATTTTAAGAGTATATGCTCTAAGTTGCTTTACCTCAGCTGTCAGTGATGTGGAGCTTGTCAAATAGGCTGATTGTCCGACATCGTCCGTCCGTCCGTGGTCAAACCATCTGTCGTCTATCCGATTGAGCTGCGGTTTAATTTTAGTGCTTGGACAAAGTGTGCAACCAACAACATCGATATATGGAAATGATCACCGCTCGAAATCTTTCACATACAAAACAAATAATAATAATCTACAAAATATACAAATATTTACAGAATGGAATAGAATATTTGCATTGATATTGAAATATTTTGCTATGTTCGTCAGTATTCCTGTTATTGGCAAACCTGCCACCAATCATTTTCTAAATTCTCTTTAATATCACGGCAAAGCTGCATGGCAACTTTTCACAACAGTATGTAAAAGGGAAAATCGAGTTTATCATATCGTCCATTTTGCATGTCCATTATGGGCCTGAATGGGATTAATTGTAGCGTTATTTTAAAATTTGGCAATACCAGGGAATCTGTAGAATGATCTAGAAAATTTCTTGGGCCATACGACTTCAGAACTCGATACATTATCAATAATTATCTTGGGAATAACATCAAGAAATTCACTGTCATGGAAAACGCTGTAATGCACTGTACTGTAGTGTACTCTACTGTACAGTACTGTACTGCACTGCACTGCACTGTACTGTACTGTACTGTACTATTTTTATACTAAATGTACCGCACTGTACTATTTTCGTACCTTACAGTACTGTGCTGTGCTGTACGGTACTGTACTGTACTGTACTGCATTGCATAACATCGCATTCTAATGTATCCAAATGTTTTTTGTCACATTTATTGCTGCACAACCTTACAATGTGCTATACGGTAGTAGTGTGTCATTTAAATTTATGTCTTATTATGAAATTTGGTGAAGTGAGAGCAGTGTGTTCAAGGGTAGTCTAGACTTATCTGGTTTAGTGTAGTCTAGCACTGGTGATGCCAGACACTGATAGGAAAATTTACGTAATTTTCAAAGCATCTCTTATCTAGGTTTTCTCAACAAATAAGAACACACCCTGAGTATGATAAATGTTGGAGAAAAATAAACTTGAAAACACCCCTTAATTTATAAAATCTACAAATAGTTGAGATAATTGCAAATATAATTTCAACCATGATGATGCTGTATAGACCAATGAGATTGTTTTGACTCATAGATGTAATCTATTGTTCATTGCTGTCTGTACCAGCTTACCTCCATTACAGTCTGGCTCAAAATAATAACGTTTTGGAAAACAGTGTGCATGATGACGTCGTTATTAAAATCTCATTTGCTATTTAGTGTGTACATGACAGTAAATCTGAGAAGATTATTAAACAGATTTCAAAGGGTAATTGTAATCATTTCACGGGTCAGCTATGGGCTGTTGAAAACAAACTTCCCCTTTTCGTGTTCCATTGGCCTTATATCATAAACTAATTACCCCCTCCCATGTCTATGTTTATCGAATTCCTTATGGGCACCTGTTTTCCCCGGAAGTTCAACCATAAGGAGTCTTGCCAAATCTAGTGTCACGCAATTTGTTAAATGCAGATATAAAACATTTTTACACGGTAAAAAGGCATGACATGATAGTATAATCCTGTCTAGTCTCCTAAGTGTCTTGTTTCCGGTTGGCTTTTGATTCGTGTATTTTTTTATTCAATTGAATTAGATAGCAATGTATCATGGAGTATCGCATTTGATTGTATTTTAAGGCATTTCATTGCATTATATTATATTTACTTGAATTGTGTAGTATATTACTCTATTATACAATGTTATAAAACGTTGTATTTTTTGTGTTTTTTGTATGTTATTGCGTTTTATTGTATTTTTTGTATTGTATTGTATTGTATTGTATTGCATTGTATTGTATTGTATTGTATTGTATTGTATTGTATTATATTGTATTGTATTGTATTGTATTGTTTTGTATTGTATTGTATTGTATTGTATTGTATTGTATTGTATCGTATTGTATTGTATTGTATTGTATTGCATTGTATTGCATTGTATTGTATTGTATTGTACTGCATTAAATTATATTGTATTGTATTGTATTGCATTGCATTTTAGTGTATTTTTTGTATTCTATTAAATTGTATTGTATTCTATTGTATTTTAGCGTATTGTATTCTATTGTATTTTAGCGCATTGTATTTAAGCATATTATATTGTATTGTATTGTATTGTATTGTATTGTATTGTATTGTATTGTATTGTATTGTATTGTATTGTATTGTATTGTGTTGTGTTGTGTTATATTGTATTGTATTGTTTTGTATTGTATTGTATTGTATTGGATTGGATTGGATTGTGTTGTATTGTATTGTATTGTATTGTATTGGATTTGATTGGATTGGATTGGATTGGATTGGATTGTTTTTCATTGGAGTGCTTTGCATTGGATTGCATAGCATTGCATTGCCCCCACATTAAGTGGTATTGCATCTTTTCGTAGAGTAGTTTCGTGTATGGCAGTCTGGTATAGTGATTAATTTTGTGGTTTCCTAATACTATGGTGTTGCCATAGTTAGAACTTCTATATTGCAAAGGCCAGTTGCTTGGTTATATATATTTATAACGACACCATAGTTCAAATGTTGCTCTTTTTGGCCTTGTACTGACGTTTTGTCTTGTCATGTGTGTGTGTGTATTAACATACTAGTTATAGTCACATAGTTATAGTCATATAGCTGTATTATAGTATGCATGTGTATATGTATATTTAGATAATAAATATGTAGGAACATCTGGTAAAGTGAAGTCATCAGATAGCTGTTTAAATAAAGTGAGATTGTATACCACCAGTTTTAGAAGAATTTGCTCATAATAAAAATGCGTAGCATGTTTAGAGAATGGAAATAATTTTAGTGTCATTTGTCGGTTGTATTACACAAGAAGGATAGACAAAAGAGGCATCTTACCTTATTAAGACAATTATCATGATCATTGTTAGCGTATTAGAATGAACCAAACCACATTAAGTTCACCATTGGTAGTAAAATTTAATATAATGAATAACATATCTCTATGATGAAATAAGTGTGATGTAAATCTTACATTAAATGGAGAATAAATGTAATAAAATAAACGCAGTGTGTTTGTGCAATGCTGTCAAGTACGAATGTAAATTGCATAGAATGGATATAATGATTTACTGATGTCGTGTTGTATGAGATCTGTGTTCAAACCATGTCAACGTGAAATTTTGTCTTAGCTAGTAAGACTGGGTAATATTAAGGGTATTTCAGCATTCTCAAAATCATGAAAAGTTATCATTCTGGCCTCTCTCTCTCTCTCTCTCTCTCTCTCTCTCTCTGCTCTGCTCTTCGTCAAGTAATAAATTTATATAAACACACATACACACACACACACACACATATTATATATATATATATATATATATATATATATATATATATATATATATATATATAGATATATATACGTTATAATTCTCAGCCTCTATGAAGGAACAGTGATTAAAAATATTGAAGATTTTTTTATACTGCTTGTGTGTTGTCAACCAATGCTTTGTGAGTGAGTCTGCAAGATGTTTGTTGTGTGTGAACACAGGAGGCGCACACTCCCATCATTTCTCGTGGTTTGTTTGTTTGTGCTTTTTTTGTTTGTTTTTGAAAATACATACGTAGGCTAAATTAAATACAGCTGAAAGATGACGATGTATGCTTGTTTAAAATAGAGCAGTAATACATCAAATTTAAACCAACAGAACCCCCCCCCCACACACACACACACACTCACAGTCTGCCCTTACAATCAGTCTGCCCACACAAATACATTGTACTATAACTTTCTGAAGCAGTGCAAGTCAGTAACCAAGTGCCTACTGCACTTATATTTTTGGTAGATTTGTTTACTGAAGGCATAGATTTCAACAGTTCTGGAGTAATTGGACAGCAACTGGCAAAATGCACCATTGCATATTTCTTCACAATTTGAACAGATCTGACTCAAATCATTCCAGGATACTGTGTACTACCATTTAAGCAAGTGGACGAGTTAATTATGAATTGCAAGCCAACATTGGCCCCACATACATTATTTCATGCATATTTTGTTACAATTTAAATCAACGTGTATACACAATTTCAAGGAAATCGATGGAAGATAAAGTAAAAACAATGATAGACAATCGACCTATTTGATAAGCTCAACGTCGCTGAGAGAAGAGTTAACAATGAGAAAATTATTTCATTCAACTGACAATATATATATTATATCTTTCACCTGAAGATTAATACTATTGGCCCGATACACTGCACTGAAGAAATTACAAATGTAAGCTTTGTCTAACACAGAGGTGCACCAACCTAAGGAAAGAAATATGTTTATATACTTAACTAGGATTTCTGTTTCTGTAAGAATGATTAAGTGTGGGACGTTGTTCAGCAGAAATAATTAAATAATAATTTTACATGGTCAAATGCATTTCAATTTCCAAATGTAACACACCCACAATGTTAATGTCATATTGTACACCTCTCCGATGTTAAACGCTTTATAGTCACTAACAACTTCTCACTGTTGACCAAAATTATGAAAAGTGATCATTCTCTCTCTCTCTCTCTCTCTCTCTCTCTCTCTCTCTCTCTCTCTCTCTCTCTTGTACTCCTTTGTCAACATATTCAACAATAAATGTGGGACGTTGTTTAGCAGATTTAATTTTAAATGGTCAAATGCATTTCAATTTCCAAATGCAACATGCTCATAAT
>LD357608.1:76207-87144 GCA_001465055.1 Ptychodera flava
CACTATACACATTGTACATTCCAATTGCTTACAATGGGCTTGGCGAACCTGTATGCAAAGGAATGGAGTGAGAACATTCAGCCCATTGTACCCTTTGCAAAGTCAAACATTTTGGATTAATTGTATCGTCACAGTACAGAAGAGGTGAGTTCAGTTGCTGAGAATTTGCAGGGCAAAGATGAACCGTGATTCTTAGTTCAAATCTTTGACACCTAAAAACTGTCCAAAGACATAAAAACTAGTCACATAGTTTATTGAGATATGACTCGTTACATACTGAAATAGGCATTTGGGCGGCCATCTTGTATTTTTTATGCAAATAAAGGATTGAACATGACAGCCAAAGACAGACATGAATTCCTAGATCCAATATTCCTGGCAAAGGACACCACAGTGACCCTAACAGCATCTCACGGAGTTGAGATATGACATTTAACCTGTTTTCGAGGTGGTTTGGACAGCCATAGTTGCACGTATTGAACAATGGATGAAATGAATTCCAAGACCCTGTTAACATGTACTTAGCAAATAACATCAAAACCACTTTCACAGCATCTCATGGAGCGCGATATTACCGTTTACATAATTTGGAGGCCATCATGGTGGCCATGTGGAATACAAATGCCTAAGGGTGCCAGGGTGGCATCATGTTGATTCTGATTCAGTAGGTTCTGAAGATCCAGAAACCACAATGAACCACTGTGGGGCCGAAATGTTTGGGTTTTGCGCTCGGGCACCAGACTGCTGTCAGAATTCAAGCCAGACGAATTTGTAGAGGACCTTGACCAGGACACAGTTGATTCTCTCAGAAAAAGCCACCTAATTAAATTGGTCAATTTCCATAAAGTAGAAGTCAAAACATCTATGCGCAAGGAGGGAAATTCAGTACAATATTGTCAAACATTTAGTTAGCTGAAACTAATTTGAGGAATCTGCCTTTAAAGATTATGTACCAGAATCTGACTTGGAACTCAAAAAAATATAATTAAATATTCAGGCGAATTTGATCGTCAGAAAATGACTTTAGAAAATGGAAGACGGAAAATGAAATTGGAATGACAATACAAATTAGAAGAGCATGGACTACAATTAGAAATAAAATGTTTTGAACTCGAACATCCAGAAAAAAAATTGCACTCCAGACAAGTTTGACATCACTAAACACTTCAGGTTGGTTCCACCCTTTTAAGAAAAGAATGTTGACAAATATACCTTCATTTTGAGAAAATTGCACAGAATCTGGAGTGGCATGAAAAGGATTCTGGCAGGTCCCTTGTGTTCGTGAAATGTCCGCCTTTGTAATACCTGACAGACTCTTCCAGTACAAGGTAATGTCTTTGGAATGAAGAACTCACTCGAACGTTTCAACGGAGGAGCGACAATGTGGTATCCGGACTTAAGAATGCGAAGCTTACGGTGATGAAGTTGTCATATACAGCGACACCTGGGAAGAACAGATCAAACTTATGCGGAAGTTTTAGAGAGGCTGAGCAAAGCAATGTTGACTGTCAACTTAATCTGTGTTTGGTTGGGCAAGGATGACTTACATATCGGACATGCTGTAAGACAGAGTGAGGCAAAACCTGTTAAAGCCAAATTCTGTGGCATTTAAAACTTCTCTACTCCAAATTTCAAGAGACAACTAATGCGCTCTCTTGGTATGGCTGGTTACTACAAGACATTTTGTCCAAATTGCTCCAACATTGCTGAACCTTTAATTGGCCATTATTTGTAACTTTTGACCATTTTTTACCTCGAAAATTTCCATGTTGGAGGCTCATATTTGTTGCAAAATGTTGTTTTACGAAGAAAAAAACATGATTAGTGATGTTATAGCCACATAAAACTGCTAATTTTTGTTCAAACGTGTTGCCCTTCCGAGCTCGTTTGTTGACGTCTGGCATGCTCAGCGTGCTGGGGAGAACGCAGATATAGTGACGCTGCGATCACGCGAGATGTACAAGTTCAGGTTTATTGCGGGATCAAAATAACATTGCATCGTGGATTGCCAGACATCTGGCTACGCAACGTGCTCGGACAATAGCTACGACTTAAGTACCGGGCATAACTAATAAATATGTATTTTGAAATTGCTGTTAATGGCTCGCGCAGGTGCAGAAGAATGCCTACGTTGCAATCCGCGTGTCAACAGAGTTTGTATTGATGTCCGGACAAAAATTGAAAATTTCGTTGTAAAATCACATGTTATTTAGTTGTAGGGAACGTAATGTTTCCGAATAATATGCGACTCTCTGTTATTTGACAGGCTATTCAACATGAGCCAGTGATCATTTCAATCAAAACTAACGGAAAAATCGCCAGAAGATACAGCTAATGGAACTTTAAGTAACTTACTTAAAAAGAAAGCAAAGACTGTTTGGTGAGACAATGGTAACAGGCATTTGATACAGTTAAATACATACTTCAAAATGCTCCAGTCTTGTCTGCACCAGATTTAAGTTTGTCGTTCAAATCATCTGTATATGCTTATGATATGGCTGTTGGTGCTGTTTTATTGCTAGAGGATAGTCATGGGATAGATCATCATGTCTGCTACTTTTCACGCAAATTAATAAATCTCAGAAAAAACTACTCTACATTTGAAAAAGTGTTTATTTGCTTTGCATCACGTTGAATTTTTGTAACTTCCTCAAATTTATCGATAGTAGTTTATTGTTGCGTGATAGCAAACGAATAAAAGGTGAACTCAGCAGTTTCCGTATAAAACGAAATTCAGTACGAAAATTAAAACTAATCGCCAAGTCAAGGAATAGTATACAAACTGTAAAAGTGTTCAGGCTGCTTATCTCAGCTGGGACAGTAAAGCTCCAGTCTCAGGGTTGTAACAGTCATTCGGATGAATGAACAGTCCTTTGGCTTGCAGGCTTGAAATCCAGCGTGGCAGTGAAGATCTTGAAAAGTCTTGAAATTAATAATACTGGGGTTTCCAAAGATTTGAAGTAACACGCAAGAGACACGATCCCAAATGTCTGACTGCAGGCTGTGCTGCTCCCCTATTTATACTCATGTGGTCATATAAGACCATATAAGAACTTTTATTGACATGCTAATTACTGCTCTAAAATTATCTCTCTTATACAACTAATTAAATTTCCAAAACATTCCAAACATGACTAATTGAATTCAAGGTCGTGAGGTCGTGAAGGATAGTGACCTTGAGAATGTTCTAGACTATTCTTGTGTGTTACTTCAAGTCTTTGGAAACCCCAGTATTACTCTCAGGTCACGAGTGTGGGGAAAATAACCAACATAACATTAGATTGTCTCTCTCGTATTTAGAGTGTATCATGATTCTTCACTCTTTTAATATCATACGTGTTTCTTTTTTTAGAAAGGGTTTGTTATGTAGGTTATTCGCCTGCATGACCTTAAGTTTAATTAGTCATGTTTAGAAATTTTTAGAAGGTCATCTTTACTACAAGTAAATATATCCTGGGACATTGATTAATTAAGACTCAACTATCCAGAGACAGTAATTTAAGAGTTCTGTACCGTCTCAGCTTCGATAAGTTTCTTGTGTTTTTTCATGTTACACTAGACTGGTTAATATTTTCAATGAATGTGTTTTTAAAAAAATCGCTGACCTTACTGCCTCCTATTGTCATAACATTGTGTACAATGAAGATACAATAAGACATCTTTGATGATATTTAAAATTAACGCTATACACAATAGATAATTGTCTGCAATTGGATGAAACTCTACAGACATTGCCCATTACAACATTGGTAATATCAAAAGCACGGTACTATTTCATTCTAAATAATTTGCTATTTTGCAAACTGAATGATTTATTTTCAATTCTGCCTTTCTTCTGCAAAATAACATATATCATCTAGTTACACCTGGCGTGACAAACTCTCTGATGTAATGTTCTTTTTTTTATTAATTCTTTAGCGTTAAATTTTGTGTTCATTCTTAACATTGCATTCTGTTTTTCTTTACATTACCATGATGACAGAGCTATCTAGTCACTCCCTGGAAGAAAAGGAATGAAGAATCTAGGAGCAGTTAACACAGTGGGAAATATTTAAAAAAGGATACACCCTCAACTGAGACTCAAATTTAAATCATCATCTTAATGGATAGTTACATGTCTTCAATATTGCTTGAAACATTCACTGACATAAGGTAGTCTCATATACACTTCAAATGACACTGTGTTTTCTCATCAAAGTATTGACGCAGTAGATAGCCGGACAGACACAAACAGGTCTATACTGAGACTGCCCGTAGTACTGCCATAACTCACATGGATGACAACGTGCAGCACTCAACTTTCCTGCACAGTTGTGTTCAATGGTTTTGGTGTGTGAAACCTTCCTTTTAGAATTATGATGAAGATAGCGCACTCCTCCAATAATAGTCTCTGATTTCCTGAGGCGTAATAAAACCAAGGTCAAATCACGGGGGTATACAAAACGAAACCGAAGATCGAAGACCGAACACCGAAGATCGAAGACCGAACACCGAAGATCGAAGACCGAAGACCGAAGACCCCTGAATTTAGATTAAAGGCACGATGCACTCTAACCGGCAAGGACGGATCGAACGTTATAATATTTAGTACGCAGTAATTACGCTGTTTCAGACATAATACACGCCAAATTACCATCACATCGGAGTCAAACTGAAACACTCGCCTGCGCGACTTGATAACGATGGCGGCTAACATTTCAAACACAATACACGAAGTTCAACCGAAATTAAGCCAATACGGCGAAATATGGCCCTTAAATACCGGAGATATTATGTCTTTGATTTGTACTTTTGACTTTGACAGATACGGCAAGCCGCTAGTATAAGTTTCGGATTGTAATTCTCAAATAGGCGCAACTATTTTAAGTTTTAATGGTTCATATGGCCATTTTTGATATAATTGTGGATGAATAACTCTCACCTTGACCAATTGAAACAATTCCGACGAAATATGGACGATTATTACGAAAGATATGCCAGGGTCTTCGTTTTGTACATTTGGACTTGAAAAACGCCCAAAATTAGTAGGTTTTTCTTAAATTTCTCCAAAAATATACGTCCAAATTTTGTTTTTGGCACGGAATTGACTTCCTCCCAATATTCTTCACAAATTAAACCAATACCGACAATGAATGGCCCTGTACTGCGGCATTTTGTAATACTGACGCATTTTGTAATAACTTACGCAAAATGTAATAAGGGGTATCAGCATTTTGTAATAACTGACGCATTTTGTAATAACGTCTGCAGTATTTTGTAATAAACCAGTCTACGCGTTTTGTAACAAGGGTATCAGCATTTTGTAATAAAAAATTGTCTCCGCAAAATGTAACAAGGGTATCAGCATTTTGTAATAATTCGCACTTTGTAATAACAGTTAACGCATTTTGTAATAATTTTAAAAACTTTTCCCAGCTTTAAAGCATTAACATATATTTTTTGACTTTGGAATGGTATTACAAAGTGTGTGTTTACTCGTTAAGTAAGTACAAAAATTGATCGCTCCCTGACTTCCATTTCAAATTAGAATGACTTAATTTTAGATAGCTGTCAATCAGTATTTTTACCAACTGATCATCTGAGGCAGGTAACTACTAGATTTTGACTAGTTTATTATCATATATTTGAGAGAATAATTGGTATACACAGTCAGTTGATTTATTAAATAGAGGATAACAACATTCTTTCTGATGTACATGTATTGCAGACAACCAGCAATGAAAAGGTAGATACTCAGATAAAATAAAATATAATAACATAAAATAAATTACTATACATCTGCCTTCGCAAACAATAGAATCGAGCTTCCGTAAAAACGGGCACGTAACGGGCATGCAGTAACCCCTTTACGTTCATATTTGATGATAAACATTGCGTCATTGAAGGGTCCATACTGAAACTCCATACTGTACTTTGAAAATAACTTCTGATAAAAGAAACAGAAGTAAATGTATTACGACTGTTTGCAGGTGAAAAATATTATGAGGTAATAACGACAGTTCACCAAGACAGCACTGTACAAATCTGGCACGACATCGCTGCTCGGCTCGTACATCCGATGTTGGATGAGCGCGCGATGTAAAAAAAGATGGCACTTACCCTTAACCCGCTCGCAGAATATGCCTTTAAAGTGTATGGAATAATGCATCGGAAACGACGGGTGCATATATTCTTGATAAAAAAGGAGATGTATGATATAGAAATACCGGGCAACGCGCTGACCATTAACGTTTTGTTTGTGGGCAAGGGCGAGAGGAAAGCCAAAAATTAACGGGCGAGGCTTGCCGAGCCCGTTAATTTGGCTTTCCTCGAGTCCACGCCCACAAATAAACGTTGATGGTCAGATCGGAGTCTGTCATTTCCATTATATTATAATCGAACGCAAGGAAACCGTCAAACTTTCCGAAAATTTCAGGAGCGAACGACAACTGGGCCCCAGAAACTGAGCAATACGCGACGCACTGTCACGCGCGCTGTCAAAAATTGGCAAAGCCGGAGATGTTTTCAGAAAAAAGTATTTTAACTTGATCTACAAGTGCTCCATTTTATTTTGTGATTGATTATAAATTACGTTTGAGCTGTAAAATTACGATACTTTGAGTCGTTAATCTTAATATTCATATTCACGGGCATGTAATCAAACCTTTACTGTGTACTTTTGGTCAGTCAAGTGGTTTAGCTCGACCAATCAAAATGCGACAGGCAGGGCATGGTAATATAATAATAACTATTACGAAAATACCGCAAAGTAAGCATTCAGACATTAGTGCAACGCATCGCCGGACGCGCTAAATGCGCGCTAATGACTAAATCTATGTGTCGTTATACATTCTTTGCGTTATTTTCATAATAACCTTAACTATACTGAAGTAATCTAAAGTAAACAAAATTAAAACTAAACTAAACTAAACTAAACTAAACTAAACTAAACTAAACTAAACTAAATAGTAAGAATAATCTGATGTTTTAGCGATTTGACTTGTTAGTCCCCGCGGACGAAGTCCGGCGGGGACTCACAGAATGAGTCCCGTCCGCCTGTGCGTCCGTCCGTCCGTGCGTCCGTGCGTCCGTCCGTCCGGAGCCGTTTCTCAGACACTGCTGAACAAATTTTGTTCAAACTTGGCACAAAGGCATAGCACTATGACCTACAGATGCACATCGATTTATTTTTCGACACGATTCAATATGGCCGCAAGGTGGCCATATTTTTGCGATTTTTCATGTCTTTGAGCCATAACTCAAACATCCTTGAACCGATTCTATTCAAACTTGGCACAAAAGCATAACAGTGGCCTACATATGCATGTAGAATTATAGTGCGATACGATCCAAAATGGGCGTGAGACGGCCATTTTGTTTGCGATTTTTCGTGTCTTTGAACAATTAACACAAACATCCTTGAACCGATTCTGTTCAAACTTGGCACAAAGGCATAACACTATAGCCTACATATGCATGTAGAATTATATTGCGATACGATCCAATATGGGCGTGAGGCGACTATTTTGTTGCGATTTTTTCATGTCTTTGAACCATAACTCAAACATCCTTGAACCGATTCTATTCAAACTTGGCACAAAGGCATAGCACTATGACCTACAGATACACACCGATTTATTTTTCGATACGACTCAATATGGCCGCAAGGTGGCCATATTTTTGCGATTTTTCATGTCTTTGAGCCATAACTCAAACATCCTTGAACCGATTCTATTCAAACTTGGCACAAAGGCATAACACTGGCCTACATATGCATGTAGAATTATAGTGCGATACGATCCAAAATGGGCGTGAGACGGCCATTTTGTTTGCGATTTTTCGTGTCTTTGAACAATTAACACAAACATCCTTGAACCGATTCTGTTCAAACTTGGCACAAAGGCATAACACTATAGCCTACATATGCATGTAGAATTATATTGCGATACGATCCAATATGGGCGTGAGGCGACTATTTTGTTGCGATTTTTTCATGTCTTTGAACCATAACTCAAACATCCTCGAACCGAATTTGTTCAAACATTGCACAAAGGCAAAGCACTATGGCATATGCATGTATCAATTAACCTTGCGATAGGAGCCAATATGGCTGAAGAACTGCCATTTTGTTGGAATTTTGCTTGTCTTTGAAGCTTAATTCAAAGGTCATTACACCGATTTTGTCCAAACTTGGCACAAAGATCATGCACTATGGCATACATGTACATGTCAATGTACTTCGTGACATGTTCCAATATAATTACCAGATTGTCATTTTTCCCTAATATCGCTGCTAGATGGTCATTTTTGGATTTCTTCACGTCTTTGAGGCTTAATCATATGCAAATATTCCTTATCAAATGTTGTTGAAACTTGGTACAAAGATGAAGTACTATGGCATACATATGCATGTCTACTAATTTTGTGCTATGATCGATATGGTCAATAGACAGCCATTTGATTTCAATTTTGGTGTGATTTTTTATGTCTTTAAAACATAAACATAAGTCACTGTCCTTCGATGGACTGATTTTGTTTAAACGTGATATGGCTGCATTCTTGTGCACATTAATTTGTTTCATTATATGATCCGAAATGGCTAATTGCAACAGCATACCCGATCCCATACCATTTCTAAAATTCCACCAAAACATTTGTATAGTATGTGCCATCATGACACTAGAGGCAGTGAGGGCATCGTTATGTGTGATGTAATAAAAAGTTCCTTCAATGGTCATTACCGGCAGAGAGGGGTCAATTTTATTGAACGTTTCTCAGATTACTTTATTATGCAAGTCGCAGGCCTGATGCACCCCGCATCAATATCATTCCACAGCTACGTAGACCACAGCTACCTAGACACCAAAGATTATAACAAAATGGACAAGCGGGGACTGTATCATCAACGATGACTTGTTTAGCTACTAAAGCGGAAGTATATCTGACCTGTTGAGTATGTATGTATGTATGTATCTATGTATTTATGTATCTATGTATGTATCTATCTATGTATCTATGTATGTATCTATGTATGTATGTATCTATGTATGTATCTATGTATGTATCTATGTATGTATGTATGTATGTATGTATGCATGCATCTACGTTGGTAGGGAGGGAGGAAGGGAGGGAGAGAGGAAAAAGTGCCTGAGTATGCCTGTCTATCTATGTATCTATCTTTCTATCTATCTATCTATCTATCTATCTATCTATCTATCTATCTATCTATCTATCTATCTATCTATCTATCTATCTATTTATCTGTCTGTCTGTCTATCTATCTTTCTATGGCTGTTATCATTTAATGATAATGGCAGATGGCAGGTATAACCAGTAGGATAGCGAATCAAATTTAGCTTAATCTTAGTACCGCAGGGCAGCTTATCCTAGCTCGTTGACTAGACAAATTTTACCATAGGGCGATAGCGTAGATTCAAAGGAGGAAGACAACGGGAAAGAAATAGATCTATGAAAACAAAACCATGGCTCAGTAGATATGAATTGTCACATTTTACATACAAGGAAAAGTGGCTGGTCTGTCGATACAGCTTTATTTTGTACTTGTTTATGGGATGATTAAAATAAATGATCATTCAGTATTTTAATTCACTGCTTCACCGTGACGTCAGTGTATATCAGCTGTCAGCATTGACATATTAACGTGCCCCTCCCATCTAATTACCGTAAATTATCGACAATCAACTTTAGAGAATCACATATCATAAATATAGAAGTTGCTTAGAATACTGCAATCTTTGGTACGTTATTTTCCACTTTCACCCTTTGCACACCAAGGCCCTGTGGTGGAGTTGACATTTGGAAGTACCATCTAGAATGACGTCTGACTTCTTAAATTAACAAAGACTGTCCACCATACCATTATAATTTTTGAATCACCATAAAAAACTTGTCCCAAAAATATGCAAATTATGGTCACGTGACCTCATTCAGTATTCAAAATGGCCGCAAATATATAAAATATTGTATTTTTTTAAATATATTTCTTTATTTTCACAGGAATTACTCATTTATTCATCATTTTTCATCACGAAACCTGTTTTCTATCACGTCAGCATGGACTGAAATGAAATTGTGTCAAAAATTTTGAAAAAACACTGATATTTTGTATCATTTTGACCTGCTAAGTGTAATGTAAACAAAGGCTCTGTATATTAAGTGTTAGGTCGGTCAAAGCATAATGTAACATAACATCCAGCAACTAATATTATGAAATATTTCCCACAGTAAGTATGTATATTTTGAATGACAATGACACACTTGTCCCAAAATATGCTAATAATGTTCATGTGACCTGATTAAGTATTCAAAATGGCCGCCAACAATATAAATTTATCATTATTTTTACATGTTTTCCAATTTTCCAGTAAAAGATAATCGATATTGTATCATATCCCAATGCTTAATCACTATTTATAGTGCCATGACCATGGACTTTGATGTAAACTTTATATATTATGAAAAACTTTACACAGATTTGATAAAACTTACACAAATTTTCTTGTCTTCACTCATAAGTGAAGAATTACACACAGCGCCCTTGAATATGGGAACAGACAGGTCAAGGTATCCTATTCTATAACATCTGACTATTGAATTTATCAAACTTTGTCCACAATTACAAGATATTTTTGGAATTGTAGTATTACAATTGCCCCAAAAATATGCAAATACTGGTCACATGACCTCATTAAATATTCAAAATAGCCCCCAGTATTCTAAATTTACAATGATTTTCACACATTGCTTCTCTTTCTGACGACATTCTAAAGAATTTATCCCTTCCTATTTCTCAATTATGTCTAAATGTATATTAGATTCCATTGTCTGCAACTGATGGTTCCAGGAAAATGTTTGTACACCGTCCCTCCACCCTACAGCGATTTTCCTGAATAAACTTGTCGATATTGTAACACAAACGTTTCGATATTGAGGTGGGA